>JAVSCE010001836.1:0-203625 GCA_032199065.1 Smutsia gigantea | reverse complement strand
TTTTTTTCTTTCCCTTTCTTTTCTTTCTTTCTTTTTTTCTCTTTTCTTTCTCTTCCTTCTCTTTTTTTTTTGTTTTTTCTTGTTTTTTTTTAAGTCTTAAATAGCCCAGCTGACATACGTGGCACCTACCAGCTACCACTTCTATAGCCATGAAAAGACAGAGGAATATGGTACAGACAAAGATCACCCAGACCCAGACAACACCTGAGAGGGAACCTAAAGGGATGGAAATGCACAATCTTCCTGAAAAAGAATTCAGAATAAAAGTCATAACCATGCTGATGGATCTACAGAGAAATATGCAAGAGCTGAGGGAGGAAGTGAGGGAAGTCAGGAAAGACAATGCAGAAATGAGATAAGCCATCGACAGGCTTAGCAGCAGACTGGAGGAGATGCAAGAGACTGTTGATGGAATAGAAATCGGAGAACAGGAATACAGAGAAGCTGAGGCAGAGAGAGAGATAAAAGGATCTCTAGGAATGAAAGAATATTAAGAGAACTGTGTGACCAATCCAAACGGAACAATATTCGCATTATAGGAGTACCAGAGGAAGAAGAGAGAGAAAAAGGGATAGAAAGTGTCTTTGAAGAAATAATTGCTGAAAACTTCACCGCGCTGGGGAAGGAAATAGTCTCGCAGTCCACAGAAGCCCACAGATCTCCTAACACAAAGGACCCAAGGAAAACAACACCAAGACACATGATAATTAAAATGGCAAAGACCAAAGATAAGGACAGAGTATTAAAGGCAGCTAGACAAAGAAAAAAGATCACTTATAAAGGAAAACCCATCAGACTGTCATCAGACTTCTCAACAGAAACCTTACAGGCCAGAAGAGAATGGCATGATATATTTAACGTTATGAAACAGAAGGGCCTCGAATCAAGAATATTGTATCCAGCACGATTATCATTTAAATATGACGGAGGGATTAAACAATTTCCAGACAAGCGAAAGCTGAGAGAATTTGCCTCCCATAAACCACCTCTACAGGATATCTTAAATGGACTGCTCTAGAGGGAAGCACTCCTAAGGCTAAAAAGATGTCACCAGAGAAAATAAAATCATAGCAAAGAAAGCAGACCATCCAAATACTAACTAAAGGCAAAGAATAAAACACCTAGTATATAAAGAATGGAGGAGGAAGAATAAGAAGGGAGAGAAATAAAGAAACATCAGACTGTGTTTGCAATAACTTAACAAGAAAATTAAGTTAGATTGTCAGATAGTAAAGAAGCAACCCTTGAACCTTTGCTAACCACGAATCTAAAGCCAGCAATGGCAATAAGTACATATCTATCAATAATCACCCTAAATATAAATGGACTGAATGCACCAATCAAAAGACACAGAGTAACAGAATGGATAAAAAAGCAAGACCCATCTATATGCTGCCTACAAGAAACTCACCTCAAACCCAAAGATATACACAGACTAAAGTGAAGGGATGGAAAAAGATATTTCATGAAAACAACAAAGAGAAAAAAGCAGGTGTTGCAGTACTTGTATCAGACAAAACAGACTTCAAAACAAAGAAAGTAGCAAGACATAAAGAAGGACATTACATAATGATAAAGGGGTCAGTCCAACAAGAGTATATAACCATTATAAATATATATGCACCCAATATGGGAGCGCCGGCATATGTGAAACAAATACTAACAGAATTAAAGGAGGAAATAGACAGCAATGCATTCATTTTAGGTGACTTCAACACACCACTCACTCCAAGGGAAAGATCAACCAGACAGAAAATAAGTAGACACAGAGGCACTGAACAACACACTAGAACAGATGGACCTAACAGACATCTACAGAACTCTACACCCAAAAGCAACAGGATACACATTCTTCTCAAGCACACATGGAACATTTTCCAGAATAGACCACATACTAGGCCACAAAAAGAACCTCAGTAAGTTAAAAAATATTGAAATTCTACCAACTAACTTCTCAGATCATAAAGGTATAAAACTAGAATTAAATTTTAGAAAGAAAACAAAAAGGCTCACAAATACATGGAGACTTAACAACATTCTCCTAATTAATCAATGGATTAATGACCAAATCAAAACAGAGATCCAACAATATATGGAGACAAATGACAACAACAACACAAAGCCACAACTTCTATGGGACACAGCAATGACAGTTCTAAGAGGAGAGTATATTGCAATCCAGGCCTATCTAAAGAAGGAAGAACATTCCCAAATGAATAGTCTAAAGACACAATTACTGAAACTGGAAAAAGAAGAACAAATGAGGCCCAAAGTCACCAGAAGGAGGGACATAAAAAAGATCAGAGAAGAAATAAATAAAATTGAGAAGAATAAAACAATAGAAAGAATCAATGAAATCAAGAGCTGGTTCTTTGAAAAAATAAACAAAACAGATAAACCTCTAGCCAGACTCATTAAGAGAAAAAGAGAATCTACACACATAAACAGAATCAAAAAAGAGAAAGGAAAAATAATGACAGGCTCCACAGAAATACAAAGAATTATAAAACAATATTATGAGAATCTATATGCTAACTAGCTGGAAAACCTGGAAGAAATGGACAACTTCTTAGAAAAATGCAACCTTCCAAAACTGACCAAACAAGAAATAGAAAAAACCAAACAGACCAATTACCAGCAACAAAATTGAAGCGGTAATCAAAAAACTACACAAGAACAAAACCCCCGGGCCTGATGGATTCACCTCTGAATTCTACCAGACATATAGAGAAGAAATAACACCCATTCTCCTTAAAGTTTTCCAAAATAGAAGAGGAGGGAATACTTTCAACCTCATTCTATGAAGCCAGCATCACTCTAATACCAAAGCCTGGCAAAGACCTCACCAAAAAAGCAAACTACAGACCAATATCCCTGATGAACGTAGATGCAAAAATACTCAACAAAATATTAGCAAACTGAATTCAAAAATGCATCAAGAGAATCATACACTATGATCAAGTGGGATTCATCCCAGGGATGCAAGGATGGTACAACATTCGAAAATCCATCAACATCATCCACCACATCAACAACAAGAAGAAAAAAAACCACATGATCATCTCCATAGATGCTTAAAAAGTATTTGACCAAATACAGCATCCATTCATGATTAAAACTCTCAACAAAATGGGTATAGAGGGCAAGTACCTCAACATCATAAAGGCTATATATGACAAACCCACAGCTAACATCATACTTAACAGTGAGAAGCTGAAAGCTTTTCATCTAAGATCGGGAACAAGACAGGGATGCCCACTCTCTCCACTGTTATTCAACATAGTACTGGAGGTCATAGCCACAGCAATCAGAACAAAACAAAGACATACAAGGCATCCAGATTGGTAAAGAAGAAGTCGAATTGTCACTATTTGCAGATGACATGATATTGTACATAAAAAACCATAAAGAATCAACTCCAAAACTAGTAGATCTAATATCTGAATACAGCAAAGTTGCAGGATTCAAAATTTACTCACAGAAATTTGTTGCTTTCCTATACACCAAGGATGAACTAACAGAAAGAGAAATCAGAAAAACAATTCCATTCACAACTGCATCAAAAAGAATAAAATACCTAGGAATAAACCTAACGAAGGAAGTGAAAGACCTATACTCTGAAAACTACAAGACACTCCTAAGAGAAATTAAAGAGTACACTAACAAATGGAAATTCATCCCATGCTCTTGGCTAGGTAGAATAAATATTGTCAAAATGGCTATACTACCTATAGCAATCTACAGATTCAACACAATCCCTATCAAAATACCAACAGCTTTCTTCAATGAGCTGGAACAAATACTTCTAAAATTCATATGGAACCACAAAAGACCCCGAATAGCAAAAGCAATCCTGAGAAGGAGGAATAAAATGGGGAATTACGCTCCCTGACTTCAAGCTCTACTACGAAACCACAGTAATCAAGACAATTTGGTATTGGCCCAAAAACAGACCCACAGACCAGTGGAACAGAATAGAAAATCAAAAACATTAATCCAAACGTATACAGTCAACTAATATTTGATAAGGGAACCTTGAATATACAATGGGGAGATGACAGCCTCTTCAGCAGCTGGTGTTGGCAAAACTGGACAGCTCCATGTAAGAGAATGAAACTGGACTACTGTCTAACCCCATACACAAAAGTCAACCCAAAATGGATCAAAGACCTGAATGTAAGTCATGAAACCATAAAACTCTTAGAAAAAAACATAGGCAAAAATTTCTTAGACATAAACATGAGTGACTTCTTTATGAGCATATCTCCCTGAGCATGGGAAACAAAAGCAAAAATGAACAAATGGGACTATATCAAGCTGAAAAGCTTCTGTACAGCAAAGGACACCATCGGTAGAAGAAAAAGACATCCTACAGTATGGGAGAATATATTCATAAATAACGTATCCGATAAGGGGTTGACATCTAAAATATATAAAGAACTCACACACCTCAACAAACATAAAGTAAATAATCTAATTAAGAAATGGGCAGAGGACATGAATATACACTTCTCCAAAGAAGAAACTCAGATGGCCAACAGGCACATGAAAAGATGCTCCACATCACTAATCATCAGAGAAATGCAGATTAAAACCACAATGAGATATCACCTCACACCAGTGAGGATGGCCAACATCCAAAACACAAACAACAACAAATGTTCGCGAGGATGTGGAGAAAAGGAAACCCTCCTACACTGCTGGTGGGACTGCAAATTAGTTCAAACATTGTGGAAAGCAGTATGGAGGTTCCTCAAAAAACTCAAAATAGAAATACCATTTGACCCAGGAATTCCACTCCTAGGAATTTACCCTAAGAATAGAGCAGCCCAGTTTCAAAAAGACATATGCACCCCCATGTTTATCGCAGCACTATTTACAGTAGCCAAGAAATGGAAGCAACCTAAGTGTCCATCAGTAGATGAATGGATAAAGAAGAGGTGGTACATATACACAATGGAATATTATTCAGCCATAAGAAGAAAACAAATCCTACCATTTCCAACAACATGGATGGAGCTAGAGAGTATTATGATCAGTGAAATAAGCCAAGCTGAAAAAATCAAGTACCAAATGATTTCACTCATCTCTGGAGTATAAGAACAAAGAAAAAATACTGAAGGAACAAAACAGCAGCAGACTCACAGAACCCAAGAACGGACCAATAGTTACCAAAGGGAAAGGGACTTGGGAGGATGGGTGGGAAGGGAGGGACAAGGGGGAAATAGGGGCATTAGGATTAGCAGATGTAATGTTGGGGGGGGCACGGGGAGGGCTGTACAACTCAGAGAAGACAAGTAGTGACTCTATAGCATCTCACTATGCTGAAGGACAGTGACTGTAATGGGGTTGGTGGGTGGGACTTGATGAAGGGGTAGTTTAATCACCATAATATTGCACATGTAATTGTAGATTAATGATACCAAAATAAACAATTAAAAAAATAAAAATAAAAATATATATATCATGACACTCCCTTCTGGCCTGTAAGGTTTCTGTTGAGAAATCTGATGATAGCCTGATGGGTTTTCCTTTGTATGTGATCTTTTTTCTCTCTCTAGCTGCTTTTAAAAGTCTGTCTTTATCCTTGATCTTTGCCATTTTAATTATTATATGTCTTGATGTTGTCTTCCTTGGGTCCCTTGTGTTGGGAGATCTGTGCACCCCCATGGCTTTAGAGACTATCTCCTTCCCCAGATTTGGGAGGTTTTTCACAATTACCTCCTCAATAACACTTTCTATCCCTTTTTCTCTCACTTCTTCTGGTACCCCTATAATGAGGATATTGTTCCATGTGGATTGGACGCACAGTTCTCTCAATATTCTTTCATTCTTAGAGATCCTTTTTTTCTCTCTGTGCCTCAGCTTCTTTGTATTCCTCTTCTATAATTCCTATTCCACTTACTGTCTCTTCTACTACATGTAGTCTGCTTTTAAATCCCTCCATTGTATGTTTCATTTCAGATATGTAGTTTCTCAATGATTGAATCTCCATCCTAAATTTGTCCCTGAGTTCTTGAATATTTTTCTGTACCTCCATGAGCATGTTTATGATTTTTATTTTAACCTCTCATGAAGATTGGTGAGTTCAGTTTCATTTGACCCTTTTTCTGGGGTGTGTGAGATTTTGGTCTGAACCAGGTTCCTTTGACGTTTCATAATTCTATGTGGTACCCTCTAGTGCCCAGAAGCTCTAGTCTCTGGAGCTGCTCAGCCCCTCGAGTGAGGTTCGGGTGTCATAAGGGAGCAGTGCTGGTGCCTGGGGGGAGGAAAGAGCTGTTTCCTGATTCCTGGCTGCAGTGCCGGTCTCCAGTATCAGAGCCCATGGGCCAAGCACACAGGTGTAAGTAAGCCTCTGTGCTTGGCATCTCTAGCTGTTGTAGGTGGGGCCTCCCTCTGGCTGGCCTGACACCAGCGCAGTGACTCCCAGTTTGTGAGCAGGTGCCGGCAGGCCAGAAGGAAGGCGCAGCAGGCTGAATATCATAATGGGGGGCCTCGGAGCTGAGTATGCAGCCAGGGGGATGGAGCACCTGACGCTCCTCAAAGTTCACAACCTGCTGGCAGAGTTTGCCCAGACAACTTTGTCCACTTATCCCTTCTCCCGTGTAGCAAGCTCTGTGCAAACCCCACCTCTTCAGGAGCCCTCTCGCTGCTAGGAAGCCTCTCAGACTGCTCCCCTGTCCTTTGTCCCAGAGCGGCCAGATGTGGATCCCTGTCCTCCACAAACGGCCAGAATCTCAGTCTCTCAGGCCCTCCGCCTGTCCCAGCTCCCCAATCCCACCAACCTCCAGAGCACCACACAATGTAGGTTTGTGCTGCAAAGCAGACCTCCAGTGCTGGGTGTTCAGCAGTTCTAGGTTTCCACCCCCTCCCCACTCCGTTTCTCTTCCTCCTGCCCGTGAGCTGGAGTGGGGGAAGGGCTCAGGTCCCACCGGATCAAGGCTTTCGTATGTTACCCTGTTTCGTGAAGAGTTCGGTGAGGTCTGTATGCAGTCCGGTGCAGCCTTCTTTCCTGTTGCTGTTTTAGGGCTAGTTGTATTAACTATATTTTCACACTCTGTGTGGTTTTGGGAGAAATTCTCGGTCTCACCTCTCATGCTGCCATCTTTAATCCTTTCTGACAGTTCGATGTTAGCCTAACCTGGTTGGATTTTATAGGACTCTGACAACTGTGGCTTGATGTTCTTTGTCCATTTTGGAAAAATTTTCAGAAAATGTTCTCTTCCTTTATTGCTTCTTTCCCACTGGGGCTTGGTTTACAACCTTGTCTCTTTGTGCTGCCCTCTGAATACTTTTTCTTGACCTGTCTTCCAGCTCACCAACTCTCTTCATCTCTCCTTGGCTGCTGTTAGGCTCACCCACTGAGTTCTTGGTTTTGGTTACTGTGCCTTTTTGTTTTGGAATCTCCCTTTGGTCCTTTCTTGATAATTTCTAGCTCTTTAACTTTTCTTTCAGCATTTTTTAACCTATTAATCATAGGTAATACAACTTTCATCTGAATCCCCTGTCATTTTGCTTGTCCCTTATTTTATATTATTTTTCTGTTATGTGCTGTATTACTTTTGATTGAGTGCTGGACATGGCACATGAAAACATTAAATGTAATGTGATGCCAGGATGATGTTTTCTTTCTCTAAAAAGCATGCATATTGTTTTTGACTATTGGCTAGGGCAGTGGAAATCCTGTAACAATCTGATCCACTTGTGTAATTAATAAGATTGTAAGCTTGGCTTCTGTTCCTGTGAATGCTGACTTTTTTCTTGGTACCATTACTATGCAGGTGTAGTTGTTCAGGATTCTGCTCTATGCAGACAGTGGACTCTTGATTTCTTCTGCCTATGTTTATGAGGTTATCAAAAGTTCTGCTTAGCTTCTAAACATCTCAGTCCCCTTCTGGGAATCAGCAGAAGCCCTTGGGGGAAAATGTCCCCAAACATCAGGTCTGTTTGTATGGGTTTTATATTCTCCTGGATCCTATCTTCATTGTCTTGTTATCTCTTCAACAATTTCAAACCCATTAAATATGTTTTGTCCTCTTTCTTTGATTGTTCCAGATTTGGTACACATTATTTAGTTGTTTTAGTTTGCTTGGGTTCCCATGATAAAATACCTCTGACCAGGTGCTTGAACAACAGAAATTTATTTCTCACAGTTCTGGAGATTGAAAGTCCAAGATCAAGGTTTTGGCAAGGTCAGTTTCTCCTGAAGCCTCCCTCCTTGGCTTACAGGTAGCCAACTTCTGGCTGTGTCCTCACATGGCTGTCCCTCTGTGTCCAAATTCCTTATACATGTAAGGACACCAGTCATATTGGATTAAGACTAACCCTAATGGCCTCATTTTAAATTAATCTCCTTTTTAAAGACCCCATCTCCAAATACAGTCACATACTGATGTTGTAGGTATTAGCATTTCAACATATGAATTTGGGGGTGGGGGGTGGCAAAAATTCTGTCCCTAACACTAGTTTACTATTATTGGGGGAAGAAGTCTCCTATTTGTAATGCAAAGGAGCTATTCATTTTATCAGCTTAGTTTATTTAATTCCATTTCAATGAAACAACTTGTGTATAAACGTAAAAGCCAAAAATAGTGTTAGAAAAGAAAGTTATGGCAATCTGTATATATGTGTATAAAACCTCTCAGATTTTCTGTATTCTTATACATTCCATCTATGTAAAAATATACTTCAATTAGATTTTTTGGCAAGATTGACAAATTTGCACAGAGAAAATGAATTTCATTAGGCAATCTAATTCATTTCTAAATCTTATGTAGTAGCAATTAAGTAAAACATTTTTCATGAAATTACTCTATTTTTTTAAATCTTTTTTCCATTTAAGTATTTATTAAAGGTTATTCATTAATCAGCCTTTTGCCCATATCAAATTTTACTGATTGTAGATTCTGCATCATCAGTATTTTGCATTTTTCTATGTATGCCTGATATTTTAGTAAATTTTCCTTTAAATAACCTTTGATTTTTATTTTCCTGTAAATAATATATGAAGCTTTCGAATTTTTTGAAATTTGATGGTTGGTTGTTTTCAGCCAATAAAAATCTTTACCGTGTGCTACTATGATCAGTTTCATATATGCTTATTTCACCCAACAACTAATGAAGAGCTGAGAAAAAGTAAAGACAGAGAGCTTTTATTAATTTCTCAAATGATCCAGGAGAAAATATTGAACAATTTTATGAGAAGAAGTACCAGGAAAGAAGGAGGTAGGCAGGGGAAGATGGTGAAAAGGGAAGGAGGGAGGCATGGAGGAGGAGAAAAAGGGTGAGACCAAAATCTTGAGTTAAAACTGTTAGATTAAATGTCATCCATCCTTCAGCTGACCCAGTCCTGAATAACTGTTTCTTGACATGCATATATCATGAACAACTAGGTAATGTATTTAAAGAACTTTGTGGTCTCCAATGAAGAGATGGTTCGCAGTACTACCACCCGGCTTTGGGACCCTGCTGCTCTATGTAGCAGCAGTTTCAGATGACAGGTACCAGGAATATCTGATGCACCTCTCTCATGTTTCCAATGATGAGTTAGCTACTATGAAATGTGCAGTAATAGTGGCATTCCCATGTTTTCCAAGGCCCCATTTCTGCATATCCACATTTACTGTCTCCTGGACCTGCATTCCCACGCAGAAACTTGACACCCTTCAAAGCATGCCCTAAGCATTTCTAGATTGTCAGACATGTGCCTGTCAACGGTTCTGGCCAGCTGTCCGGTCAGCTGCTTTGTGGCATCTGCTTGCTTCTCTTCTCTTTTGGGCTAGCTTTTTCCTTCGCTTGGCACAGCCATGCCCACCAGCATATTTGCTTTACTCTGGGCATCCACTCCCTGGAAGGCCCAAGGCCAAGTGGCACCTGCATGTCCTGAGATGGCCACATCTCCCCACCAGCGGGAGACCAAGGATGCCCAAGATTCCATGACAAAGAGGGAGCCCTATTTTTTTGTAAGTTATTTTTTGTTAGTGGATGTCAATGCAGCAAAACAGCTAAAGTTTATTGGGTTTAGTATATGCATACTCATATGTATTGTCACTTTTAATCCTCATTTAAGTAAAATTCCATGACGAAGAAATTACTGTTCATGTTAATTTGCAGACTAGGAGATTCGGGCTCGGAGAGGTTATTTAGCTCACTGAAAGTGACACAGAAGTAAGTAGCAGAGCTGTCTTACTCTAAATCCAGTGCTCTCTACATTTACACTATAGAACACCCACCCACAATGTCTTCCAGAGTAAAGGAGAATGCCTCTTTGCATTTATGGTATGCTCACTGCTAAGTCACAGGCGTGTCTATGCTGGGCTGGTGAGCTGATGGGAGGGGAGCTCTCAGATGTCTGTGTTATGCAAGCTGGTTTGCTTCAAGTGTGGGATTTGCCCAGGGCTTTCTGTGTGGACATTCAGGGCGCCATTAGGAGGAGGGTGTCCACATGATGCAACATCCCAGCCTGTTGTATGGACACGTGCCTGAGCCCTGGGAAGAGAGGCGGCAGTAGGTGTTGGATTAGCTGCATGGAAGCCCTTGGAAAGAACGGAGCTGAAGGGCATGATTTCCTCTCCTGAAGAGAGCATTGTATAGCTTTGAGAAAAAAGCCCACTAGGACTGGCACCACTGGGGCCCGGGGAGAGCATCTGGGCACGGACAGCAGTGGTGCCACTAGCACCCTCTAGACTCGGGGCAAGGGCAGGACGGGGCACGGCCTCCTATGAGTATTCCAGCAGCAGCCACCCAGGAGAGGCTTGGAGGGAGGAGAGCTGGTGAGTTTGGCTGAAGCATGACAGGGACTCCTACGAGGAACCTGGAGCAGCTGGAAGCTTGGGTCAAGCCAGTAAAGCTTGACTTACTAGTGTTCTGTGACCAACATAGTTCCCGTTTCTGCTTGTGCCTCTTCCCTCATAGGTGGCCCTGGACAAGAACATCAACCCAGCTGATACACGCTGGGCCCTGCTTACTAACAACTGGGGCTTTGGTACCCAGGACAGATGCTTGTTTTCAGGACCCTTGTCTGTGAGATGAGTTCTTTCCCAGAAGTCCCCACAGTCCTTCCCGTGACTGGGCTTCGTGTGGGCCTGCCCAACCCACGGCTGACAAACTCCCCTAACGTGTCTGAATTCCAGCGATGGATGTAATTTTAACTCAGGTTGTGCTGCCCACTCAGGTGACAACAGGAAGACTAAAAAAAGGGTCTAGAACTTGCTTTGCATGACACATTTCACTTTGGAATAAGCAATGCTCACGGACAGGTGGCTTCTAATTACAGACCAGGACAGGTGAGCGTGAGCACATTGTCCCCAAGTCAGTGATGCCATGATCTATGGCCACGAAGCCCCAGTGCTGTTTAATTCCATGGCTCCTCTTCCTTTATGAGAGTTGCATCTTCTTTTTATTTTCAGTTAAGATAATTTTTAAGGTTATGACTTTGTGCCCCTTATAAAATGTTGGATACCATGACCCACCGCACAACTTGGGATAAAAACTGAAGTTCCACTCCAAGTGTGAACCACAAAAAAGGAAATTTGAGCTGCCAAAAAATAACTTGTGATCCTCATGGCCTATTTAGATATGATTAAATTGTTAAATCCATCTATTGCAAGCTTTATACTGGTTGCCAAACCCAATCACGATAAATGTTGGCATCCCTGATTAAGAATTTTTCTTATGTTGACACTACTTCTTATTTTAAGGAAGAGAAAATGACTACAGAATGCGGTACAGTGTCATTAGGGTGGCAGGCAGGGAAGAAGGCTGAGCAGAGTTTGGCTCGGGCACCACTATGCGTGTGTGTGCCAATGCAAAGAACAATTGTTAGTGGCTAATGTTGAGACTTCCTGTTTATCATGTTTTATCTTAAGAACAAATAAAAAGTACTGGATTATGTTTGAATAGCTCAGACACACAAGGCTTGACGGAATTAGATGTCAACAGGGAGTAAAAAGTCCATTCAGGAGTTTGCTGTTGACCAGGGACTCTTAAGGTCTCCATGCTTTTTTCAGGAGGTAGGAAACTATCTCAAGAACTTGGTTTCTTAGCAATCCCTCATTTTGGAAGCTCCTCCCTCCTCTCTACACATCCCCTGGCCTCATGAGGTACACAGTACTTAAGGAGCATACCTGTCACTGTTTTTAAGCACACGGCTTTATATCTTCTGGTGTGTGTCTCTCCCCCAGCAGGTGTCCTTGTGAGCAAGGGCTGTTTTGATCCATTTTATTTTTCTAGCTACTAAGAAGAAAAAAACAAACACCAGTGCCAGGTACTGACTTCAAATGTTGCAGCCCTGCCCCCAGTGTGTGGATAATAACAGTTGCCTGAGGTCACGCAGGTGGGGCCCCAGGATGGGATCAGTGTCCTTAGAGGTAAAGAAACCACAGTGCTTAATTCTCTGTCTCCCCAGGTGAAGGCTCAGGGAGAAGGCAGCTGTCTGCAAGCCAGCCAGGGTCCTCACTGAGACCCATCCCTACCAGTACCCTCCCTGCCAGCACCTGGTTCTTAGACCTCCAACCTCCAGAACCAAGAAATGTTGTTCCAGGCCCCCATTTATGGTACTTTATCAGGACCACCCTGGCTGACTAATGAGCAAACAATCAGCAGCATCTCCAGGGGCATCATTTACAGAGTTTTAGTGAAGAACCTGGTATTTCATAACACCATGCAGATTCTGAGGAGGAGGAGGACCCCATGGCCCATAGGTTCTATTTCCAGTAAACACAGCACGCCCACCAGAGTCGCGTGCAGAAGCACACATTGACCGGTTGCACTATTTCTGTTGTACACATAGCCAGACAAGAAGAGGCAGGGGAAAGAGCCATTAGGAGAGAAAAGGTGTAAAAGGATGATCCCTAAGTGAGAGGAAGCGCACAGTTGCATCTGCACCGTGACTCACCTTGTCTGCCTGTTAAGAACAGTCATACTGACCACTCACCTGCTTTGTCGGTTGCTGTGAAAGTGTACTGGAAATAATGCCTTTTATCTTCTCTGACAAAAGGTCCGTATTTGCACAAAACACAGTATTAGCTTAATCATGGTAAGACTGGCTTTTGCTTTCTATAAGGCAAGAATTGTCAAAATAGGAAAGTCACATGGAATGGATTATGCAGTTAGGTACCTCTTAACCCTAGGGAAGAACACCTGATTGGTGCCTCCAGACAGAGACAGGAAGGCTCGGGAAATGAGCCCCTGAGCCGGGCACTGCTGCTCTGTTTTTGCAGGACCAGCAGGGAGCTGGAGCTCTGGGGTATCTGCGCTCAGCTTCCTGAGATGTCCACGGCGGCTCCTTCCCCCGGGAGGGGGCAGAGAAAAGCAGCTTTCCAAACAGCCCCTCCATTCCTGCGCTTGGGCTTTTCTCCTGGAACACAGGTTATGCTGATTTCAGGGCAAACTTGAAGCAGCTTAACTGGTGTACTCTCCAGTGCCCTTCCAGAGGCCGGAGCCTAGGTCCAAGGCTCCAGCAGGTCCTGCATCGGGTGAGGCCGCTTCTTGGTTCACAGATGTGTCTTCTCACTGTGTCCTCTGGGGAAGGTAGGGGGCTCTTGGGTCTCCTTTATAAGGACACTGATCCCACCATGAGGGCTCCACCCTCATGACCTCATCACCACCTAGAGGCCCCACCTCCTGACACCATCACCTGGGGTTCAGGTGTCAGCACATGAATTTGGGGGGAATGGTCCATGGCAAGGACCAATTCATAACACACTTAGAATCTCTAGAGCCTAGGATCTGGCATAGGAGGGTGCATTGGTCAAGGCTCAACTAGAACAGCAGAATCCGGTGGGATTGTTCTGGGGAGATGGCTTACCCAGCTGGGGGCTGGTGAGGCAGCCTCTAAGGCTATCTTCCCATCCGATGCTGTGGTTTGAAGCCCAGAGCAGGTGCACAGGAGGGAAGGTCTCCAGCAGTCTGGAACCCATCTAGTCTTTTTCATGTCCCACGTAACACTTTCTACCATATGACATAATTTACTTACTCATCATATTTATTATTTATTGGCTGTCTCCTCCATTAGCATGTAAGCTCCCTGAAATAAGGGATGTTCTCTCTTCTGCTCAGAGGTGTGTCTCACGCATCTCCAACAGTGCCCAGAACACTGTGGTGCCCAGTAAATATTTGCTCAGTGAGTGAATGAACAGAATGTATCTTTAAGTGGGTTACTAAGATAATTTTGTTGATGTATAATGATATAAATACATATGTTGCATAAATAAAACAAAACCAGTTAGAGTGTTACAAAATATTATTTCAAGGCTGTCAGTGTCAGATTTAAATACTGTTGAATATATATTTATGTATGTGTTGTGGAATATATGTTTAAATATGATGTACATAGAATCTAACAGATTTTAATATTCATTAACTGTGTAGGATGGTTTCCATGAACTCTGTTTTATAGGTTAGAAAACAAATACTCAGTTTATGTACTAACCCCTAAATACACTGTTATAAAGTGATAAGGCTTAAAAGTAACCCTTATCTTGGTATTTTCAAAGAGTGAGGTTTTTGTCTAAACCAGTTAAACAGGACTTTTTTATTTTTTATTTTATTTTTTGGTATCATTAATATAGAGTTACATGAGAAACATTGTGGTTACGAGATTCCCCCCATTATGAGGTCCCCCCCAATACCCCATTGCAGTCACTGTCCGTAAGTGTAGTAAGATGCTATAGAGTCACTACTTGTCTTCTCTGTGCTACACTGCCTTCCCCGTCCCCCCCCACATTGTGTCTCCTGATCGTAATGCCACTTATTCCCCTTATCCCTCCCTCCATACCCTTCCTCCCCAGTCTGTTTCCCTTTGGTAACTGTTAGTCCATTCTTGGGTTCTGTGAGTCTGCCGCTGTTTTGTTCCTTCAGTTTTTGCTTTGTTCTTATACTCCAAAGATAAGTGAAATCATTTGGTACTTGTCTGTCTCTGCCTGGCTTATTTCACTGAGCATAATACCCTCAGCTCTATCCACATTGTTGCAAACAGTAGGCTTTGTTTTCTTTTTTTTTTTATAATTTATTTTGGTATCATTATTCTACAATTACATGTGCAATATCATGGTTATTAAACTACCCCCTTCATCAGGTCCCCCCCCCCACCAACCCCATTACAGTCACTATCCATCAGCGTAGTGAGATACTATAGAATCACTACCTGACTTCTCTGAGTTGTACAGCCCTCCCCGTGACCACCAACATTACATCTGCTAATCGTAATGCCCCTTTTTTCCTCTTACCCATCCCCTCCCACCCATCTTCCCCAGTCCCTTTCCCTTTGGTAACTATTAGTCCGTTCTTGGGTTCTGTGAGTCTGCTGCTGTTTTGTTCCTTCAGTTTTTTTCTTTGTTCTTATACTCCACATATGAGTGAAATCATTTGATACTTGTCTTTTTCAGCTTGGCTTATTTCACTGAGCATAATACCCTCTAGCTCCATCCATGTTGTTGCAAATGGTAGGATTTGTTTTCTTCTTATGGCTGAATAATATTCCATTGTGTATATGTACCACCTCTTCTTTATCCATTCATCTACTGATGGACACTTAGGTTGCTTCCATTTCTTGGCTATTGTAAATAGTGCTGCGATAAACATGGGGGTGCATATGTCTTTTTCAAACTGGGCTGCTGCATTCTTAGGGTAAATTCCTAGGAGTGGAATTCCTGGGTCAAATGGTATTTCTATTTTGAGTTTTTTGAGGAACCTCCATACTGCTTTCCACAATGGTTGAACTAATTTGCAGTCCCACCAGCAGTGTAGGAGGGTTCCCCTTTCTCCACATCCTCGCCAACATTTGTTGTTGTTTATCTTTTGGATGGTGGCCATCCTCACTGGTGTGAGGTGATATCTCATTTGGTTTTAATTTGCATTTCTCTGATGATTAGCAATGTGGAGCATCTTTTCATGTGTTTGTTGGCCATCTGAATTTCTTCTTTGGAGAAATGTCTGTTCAGATCCTCTGCTCATTTTTTAATTGGATTATTGGCTTTTGTTTGTTGAAGCGTGTGAGCTTTTTGTATATTTTGGAGCTCAACCCCTTATTGGATATGTCATTTATGAATATATTCTCCCATACTGTAGGAGAAAATGCCTTTTTGTTCTACTGATGGTGTCCTTTGCTGTACAGAAGGAAACTTTTTAGTTTGATATAGTCCCACTTGCTCATTTTTGCTTTTGTTTCCCTTGCCTGGGGAGATATGTTCATGAAGAAGTTGCTCATGTTTATGTTCAAGAGAGTTTTACCTATATTTTCTTCTAAGAGTTTTGTGGTTTCATGACTTACATTCAGGTCTTTGATCCATTTCGAGTTTACTTTTGTGTATGGAGTTAAAGAGTAATCCAGTTTCATTCTCTTACACGTAGCTGTCCAGTTTTCCGAACACCAGTTGTTGAAGAGGGTATCTTTTCCCAATTGTATATTCATGGCTCCTTTATCATATATTAATTGGCCATATATGTGTGGTATATATCTGGACTCTCTATTCTGATCCATTGAGCTATAGGTCTTTTCTCAGGCCAGTACCAAATTGTTTCAATTACTGTGGCTTTGTAGTAAAGCTTGAAGTTGGGGAGTGTAACCCCCCAACTTTATTCTTCCTTCTCATGATTGCTTTGGCTATCTGGGGTCTTCTGTGGTTCCATATGAATTTTAGAACTATTTATTCTAGTTCATTGAAAAATGCTGATGGTATTTTGATATGGATATTGCACTGAATCTGTAAATTGCTTTAGGCAGGATGGCCATTTTGACAATATTAATTATTCCTATCCATGAGCACAGGATGTATTTCCATTTATTGGTGTCTCCTTTAATTTCTCTCATTAGTGTCTTGTAGTTTTCAGGGTATAGGTCTTTCACCTCCTTGGTTAGGTTTATTTCTAGGTATTTTATTCTTTTAGATGCAGTTGTAAATAGAATTGTTTTGCTGATTTCTCTTTCTGTGAGTTCATCATTAGTATATAGAAATGCAACAGATTTCTGTGTATTAGTTTTGTATCTCATAACTTTGCTGAATTCAGATATTAGTTCTAGTAGTTTTGGAGTGGATTCTTTAGGGTTTTTTATTTACAATATCATGTCATCTGCAAAGAGTGACAGTTTGACTTCTTCCTTATCAATCTGGATGCCTTTTATTTCTTTGTGTTGTCTGATTGCCATGGCTAGGACCTCCAGAACTATGTTGAACAAAAGTGGGGAGAGTGGGCATCCCTGTCTTGTTCCTGATCTTGGGGAAAAGCTTTCAGCTTCTTGCTGTTAAGTATGATGTTGGCTGTGGGTTTGTCATATATGGCCTTTATGATGTTGAGGTACTTGCCCTCTATACCCATTTTCTTGAGAGTTTTTATCATGAATGGATCTTGAATTTTGTCAAATGCTTTTTAAGCATCTGTAGAGATGATCATGTGGTTTTTGTCCTTCTTTTTGTTGATGTGGTGGATGATGTTGATGGATTTTCGAATGTTGTACCATCCTTGCATCCTTGGGATGAATCCCACTTGATCATGGTGTATGATCCTCTTGATATATTTTTTGATTCAGTTTGCTAATATTGTGTTGACTATTTTTGCATCTATGTTCATCAGGGATATTGGTCTGTAGTTTTCTTTTTTTGTGGTGTCTTTGCCTGGTTTTGGTATTAGAGTGATGCTGGCTTCATAGAATGAGTATGGAAGTATGCCCTCTTTTATTTTTTGGAAAACTTTAAGGAGAATGGGTATTATGTCTTCTCTAAATGTCTGATAAAATTCAGCAGTATATCCATCTGGTCTGAGGGTTTTGTTCTTGGGTAGTTTTTTTGATTACTGATTCAATTTCATTGCTGGTAAGTGGTCTGTTTAGATTTTCTGTTTCTTCCTTGGTCAGTCTTGGAAGGCTTTATTTTTCTAGAAAGTTGTCCATTTCTTCTAGGTTATCCAGTTTGTTAGCATATAGTTTTCATAGTGTTCTCTAATAATTCTTTGTATTTCTGTGGTGTTTGTAGTGATTTTTCCTTTCTTATTTCTGACTCTGTTTATGTGTGTAGATTCTCCTTTTTTCTTAATAAGTCTGGCTAGGGGTTTATATATTTTGTTTATTTTCTCAAAGAACCACCTCTTGGTTTCATTAATCTTTTCTATTATTTTATTCTTCTCAATTTTATTTATTTCTTCTCTGATCTTTATTATGTCTCTCCTTCTGCTGACTTTGGACCTTATTTGTTCTTCTTTTTCCAGTTTCAATAATTGTGAATTTAGAGTATTCATTTGGGATTGTTCTTCCTTCTTTAAATAGGCCTGGATTGCTGTATAGTTTCCTCTTTGAACTGCCTTCACTGTGTCCCACAGAATTTGGGACTTTTAAACAGGACTTTGAGTGTGTGTGTGTGAGTGTGTCTAATTTATTGAGTTTAAATGTAAAGAAAAAAATGAAGCAAGTTTTGATAGCTAATGAGAATCCAGAGTCTAAAATTAGTTTTTAAATCTATAATTGCTAGAATTATGACTTTCAAACTTTCAGATTCTGAAGTCCTTCTGAATTTCATTTTAATCCTAGAATGTTTAAATGATTAAAACATCCAAACGCTCTCCATAATAGTGTTATCTGCTCTTTCTAACAAACAAAGAAAGCATGAAGTCCCATTTATAAAAATCAAGTCAAAAGAAATATTCAGATTGTATTTAGGGAACCATAAACAGTTCCCTAACTTTTATCTTTTTAAAAATGATTTGTCTGTATGGAAATTAATAACTTCTGAATTCCCAATGGATATACATAGTTTACTGTAGATTTATTTTTAGTAATTGTTTCATCTTCTGAAAAGCTCATGCCAAAAATGTGGAAAAAGCATTTTCCAATAAATTATGCAGAAATAAGTTTCTTTGGAGAATCTTTTCATTTCGTATTTTCCAGAACAATTTATGCCTACACTTAGACTCTTATAAATTGTTAAAAATCATCTAGGGCTTATTTTATCAAAGTACTTCCATCTTACTGTATGGCATGGTGGCCATGTTTATGTTAAATTAATGCACATGCACACACAATAAACACACACACACACACACCCTGGGGGAACACCGTAAACTTCTTAATCAATGTCGTATTCAAATAGCTCAAAAACAGAAATAGAAACAGAAATAAAAGACTTACTCTAGGCTGGTTTAACCAAAGAAGGGTTAATATGGCAATACGACAGTGTAAATCCACTTGGCATTCTCCAATATGCAAGCTTTGGTGTACCACATATTCTAGTTTGTAACCCAAGAGTGTGTGTGTGTGTGTGTGTTAATTTACAAAAAAATATTACAATGTATTTTTGAAATACATAAATAAATGGCTGAATGAAAAAATAACTGGAGAGGAGGCAAATATTCTAAATAGCAAACGTGGAATGAGGGAAACAGAAAATCACCATCAGGTGCCTGTTACAATGGCTGCAAGGAAGGTTCACTAGTGGATGCCAAACTCCGTGGGCAAAACCTTAAGAGAAACAGGACAGCTGCTTAGACTCAGTTATCTCTCCCCAAAATTTATTAGATTCTCTGTTGATTTTAATATAGGTCCCAGGATTCCTGGCACTAGGAGGAGAAGCCTGATCAGTCCCCCTCGGGTACGGCCGCACATCGCGGCTCCAGGGAGCAGGGCGTGGGGGGGAGAACAGTGGCGTCCCCGTAGGGAGACCTGCCCACGCCAACCTCACCACAAGTGGAGTCAATGTCCCTGACAACAAGCTGAGGGCCCCAGATGCAGCGTGCTGAGGATGGCTCTTCCCCAAACTGTAACCACAGTCTGGTGAGAAAAGAGCAGGCAAACCTGAACTAAGGGCCCTGTACAAATCCCCTGGGCAGTATCACCCAAACTGGCAAGGTCATCAAAAATAGGAAAGGCTGATGACAGTCGTCACAGATGGAAGGAGACAGACAATCAGATGCCATATGGTGCCTGGGCTGGTTCCGAGAACATTGAAAAGACAAGGGGAAAAATGCCTGTGTTCTACTCTGCAGCTCACAGCTCTGTGTAAGTGTTAACTTCTTCATGTTGTTGAGGGGCCATGGTTGTGTGTGTTACATTATGAGAAAACATGGTCCATCCATACAGTGGAATATTAGTCAGCCTTAAAAAGGAAGGAAATCTGGCATATCTACCAAATGGATGACTCTTGAGGACATTGTGTTCCGTGAAATAAGCTGGTCACAAAAAGATAACTACTATAGGATTCCCTAGATAGTCAAATTCATAGAGATAGAAAGTAGGAAGGTGGTCCCCAGGGACTGGGGGAAGGGATGGGGAGTTAAGTGTTTAATGGGAACAGAGTTTAGTTTTGCAAGAGGAAGAAATTCTAGAGATGCACTGTACAACCATGTGCATTTAGTTAATACTATAGAACTACACACCTAAAAATGGTTAAGATGATACATTTTACCATCTTAAATGGTTATGTGTTCTATACTGCACAAAATCTTTAAAATCTCTCTTCCCAAGGAAACAAACCAACTTGAAAGCAGTAACCAAAGGGCTTCTCTCCCTCCAAAACTGTATATTGTATAAGACATATAAATAAAATCTTAAGAGACCAACGATTCCACGTTGCCAGTAAGAATTGCACATCCTCTGCCTTGAGTTCCTGGCACATTTCTTATACTCCAGAATAATCAGAATAGAAAGACCTGTCTGTTTTCTGGCGGTGCTGCAGCTGCATGTCAGGCCAGCACCTGTCTGCAGCAAGGCCGACTTCGCCTTCCCGACGGCACACGGCATCCCCCACGGACCTGATGCCTCCACCAGACGTTTCCTGCTTTTCATCTCTGCTCCATTGTCCTTATTTCTCTCTGGCCAGCATGGATTTCCATCTCCAAACCTGTGATTCAAGGAGGTCTAAACTCAACTGTGTTTTCCCTTTTTTTTGGAGATACATAATATGGAGTGCCAGCAGCCTGCAGCTACTCTAGGTACAGAAATGAGGGAGTGCAGACTACATAAAAATAACAGTACGTTTCTTAATAGCACATCTGACGCACCAAAGGGTTTGTAGCTGAGATATCTCCCTGTTTTTCACCCAGGTATTTGAGATTTCAAACTGCCAGATATTTGGTATCAGAGAGCCCTGCCACTCCGTTGGCCTCTGCACGGGAACTGCTGCTGGTATCCCCCCAGAGGCTCGGACAGAACATGGTGCCGTCCTGCAGTCCTCATGGCAGTGGGTCGCCCTCACACACCAGCCGGTCACCGATCCTATCGGCATGACCTCCTCGGCTCCTGGCATTCCTTGTCGCCGTCCTCACTGTTTCCATCTGTGTCACCATTAAAGACAACAGCCTCCTGGCTGCTCCCAACCTCATGTCCTCAGTGTCACGTCCACCTGCAAACCCTTCTCCTCTGGAAGCCTGACGGTCTTCCTGAAATGACAGCTAGATCTTGCCCATCCATTTCTACGATGTCCCACTAAGCCCCTTATCTTACAGCAGTACCAGTGTGAGACGTACAAGTGCCCCATTTAGGTTGCTGATCTTGGAATCCGCAAGTCTATTTTCTTTAAAACTTGTTCCACATGTATTTAATGAGGGAGAGCGAGACCCTTGTTTTTTTAAACAAAGATCATTGCCTGTTGTATTTACAAAAGGGATTTACACATGCACTGAATATTAACAAATCATCATCATTTCATTTTGCAGGTTCTTATCATCAATCGTCACCTTTCTGTATTGTCCTTTTTAAATTTTATTTTTGTATTTGGCATGTCCTGCAATTGTACTGAAAGTCCACAACACCAGAAAAGACACCACAGAGGTGCCTCATATCTCTTGGTTTGCACCGGCTGAGAGTCAGTCACCTAATATTCATTAACCATTTCTCCATCAAGGTCACTGGCTGCTTCACGAGCAGCAGTGTCAGCACATGGTTCCCAGTTTGTAAGGTGGCAAATGGAGGGACAGCCTATCTGCAACTTATTTCAAAGACTGTTTCCGGGGGAAGCTGTCCCACGGTCCACCCTGTAATCTGCCTCCAGCCTTTAGGATAACGAAGGGCATGCTGTCTTCCCTGGGGGCTCCACCAGAAGCCCGGGAGCCCATTCCTGCAGGCCACAGGCCTGGCTTCCTGAGGCACAGCAGGGCAGAGGAGGACAGGAGATGCATCTGGTGGGAGAACATCACCCATCACATGTCAGATAATTTCCACAATGCCTGCTCTGTTTGCACAAGGCACCAGAATGCTCTCCCATCTTTTCAACTTATAAAAATGTGTTAAGTAATTGCTCACTTATCAGCCTCCTCCCTGGACTGTAAGTTCCTTGAGGGAAGGCTGCATCTTACGGATCCCTGACTTTAACAAAGATTACCTGCAGAGAGAGACAGTGCCATCAGAGCTGGGGGCTTGTGGACAGGGGCGCCCTGATATTTGAAAACTCTTGTGGGTGGGGATTGGAAAAGGCTACACCATGTAGTGGATATAGAGTCTTAAAAGGAAGGAGCTCCTCTCAAAAAAACAAAGTGTGAAACCAAGCTTTGAAAGCTCTTATAGAATAGAAAATCACCATAAATCATTTGTACATAGAATCATTACTTTTCTCTTTTGGCTGAAAATTACTTTGAGCTCATGTGTGTCGTATTTCTATCCCTCCTTCTTGGTTTTTAAATACACATGGGACACTCGGCTCTTTCTATTCCGTGCCATCGGCTCCTAGGGAACATCTCCCTGTGCTCTTCCACAGGAGCCTAGGCCACTGGCTCCTTTACGATGTGCCCACCTCACTTCAGATGATGAAATTCATTATGATTCATTAAACTTGCTCATAAAAAGAGCTGGCTATCCCCTGGGGCAAGTTCATTAAGAGAATCTCTTTGGTTCAATTATGAATTATGTGCTCATGTATCCAAAGGCAGCTGCTGAGATGCACATGGGTAAGGAGGCCTCACAAGGCAGATTTGGGAGTCTGGCAGCCAAAAATCAGGGCCTGCACAGCAATTTCTGAATAAAAATATCGCTGTGGGATAGGGAGCACCATATGCTGTCTGGTGGTGCTCTGTGCTCCGCGTCAGCCGAATTTCCAAGGACCAGCTTGCACAGAAGGTAATTACATCCTGGCACGCCGTTCCGGGATTCGCACTCGGAGAATCTGTGTGCCGGTGATGCGGCTCCCTGACAGCGAATCAGTTTTGTTCTTCTCCATTGAAGAATTATAGACAGTTACTTCTCAGAAGCCACAGTTTGGAAGATAAGAACTTAGATCTGAGACATTTCTCCTGTATCCCCCTTTCTTCTGAAATGAAAGAGAATTCTCGCCTGTGAGTCTGCAGTTTTCCATCTTGGGCTCTCTGCAGAGTAACTGAGGTGGGACATTTTCCCAGCTGCTTCTCAAATGAGTTTACTAGTAATAACAATAATAGCATATATTTAAGAGCCACATGAAAACATAATAGGAAGGAAGAGTTGGTTTTCAGAGTACATTTCACAAGAGGTTCTCATTTGTATGCCATTTCTGCAATTTGTCTCCACTCAAGACATATTTTGCAGCCCTGGCAATATTTTCACACTTAGTGAACAATGCGCCATTTACCCGTTGCCAAGTGGATCAGCAGGTTTTTTATTCATCTGATTTAGTGGCCTGCGGCTGCCAGTCGATGGCAGGACGCTGCCAGGGGTCACCTGTAAGGGTAGAGGGTGGGGAGATGCTGTCGCACAGGGACAGCTGGGAACGTAGAGAGGCCCAGGGTGCTGAGTGTGTGTTCCTGGGGGCACAGAGCAGAGGACAGGGCTGGAAGCTTCCAGCAGAAGCAAAGGTGCATCCTCGCTGCTCTCCGGAGAGCCTCCTGTCCTGCTCTTGGGTCCCAGCTCAACCTGCCCCTTCTCTCCCTGGTCACAGCTACCCCAGGTAGAGCAGCAAGGCTGCCCTCTGACTTAGAAAAGGACACAGTTCAAGAGGGAATGGGAGAGGTTTGGTTAATATTTAGCCCAAGGTGCACATACCTTTGGGTACAGCAAAAAGTGGGCATGCAGGATAAATGACCACACTATTTTCTGAAAGGGGTCATTTAAGATACATCTGTAAATAATACCCAATGTCAAAGAATGGCACTGTGGAACAGTCTCACATGACTCAGGGTGTGATGCCTGGATTGGTGTCATAGCATCAGCCCCCACTACTCCTAAAAATAAGTTACCTGGGGGTTTTTAAATACAAAATTTAAATTATATTTTCTTTATATTCCTTTTGGTGTGTGTGTGGGATTCTATTTTAACAGCTCTACAGAGATATCATTGACATATAAAAATTGTATGTAAGTTGTAAATGTAAGGTATAAAAATTTGATATATGGATATATTGTGACATGATTACCACACCTGAGATAATTAACATATCCATCACTGCACATAGTAACCACTTGCGTGTGTGTTAAGAAGATTTCACTTAAGATCTTTAAGTATGCGATAAAGCTTTTTAACTACAGTCCTACGTTAGACCCTCAGGACTTGTTCCTTTGATGAGGGGAAGTCTGTCCCTTTGACCAGCATGTCCCCATCTCCCTACCCTTGCTCCTGGTGACCACCACTCCACTCTCTGCTTCGAGGGATTTGACTCTTAGATTCGACAGACAAGGGCACTCAGTGGGCATCTGTGTGTCTGCGTCTGGCTCACCTCACTTAGCACGATGTCCTCCAGGTCCACCCATTGTCACAAGTGGCAGGATTTCCTTCTTTTTCATCTTTAAGAGACTTGGAGATTGTAGAACGAGAGGGTGGGCGTAAAGAATAATTATTTTGGTCTGATTAACTTTCACAGGAACTATTAGTGTTCTTTATTGGGCTGTTCCCAGGACTTGCTTTGTAATGTGATTAGTCTTTACTTAGAGATGATCAGAGAGTAAGAAAATGCTGTAAAAGCAGTTTTGGTTTTGACCCACCTTCCCCCGTGGTGTCATCTCATGTGAGTGCCATTTAAGTTAAGTTAAAAACCAGGACACCGCTGTGGCACCTCACAGGGATGCCACACGGACCCTGCTCCGTGCTCCCCTTTCCTCACATATGTGTGCCCGGCAGGGGGGGGGGTCCTGTGCAGTCATATAACATGGGTGGGTGTCTGTGCCACTGTGCAGAGCTGTTCCATCTTCACAGAGGGCCTCCCGGTGCCTTTATACAGCTGCCCTTCCTGTCTGCACTCACTCCCTTCCTGGTTCCCTGGCAACCATGGATCTGTCCTCTATTATTCGAGGGCCTTTTCAAGAAAGTTTCAAAATCGGAATCATACAGGATTGCCCCTTTGAGGCTGACATTTCCCACCAAGCATGTTGCCCTCGGGGCTCATCCACATTACCGTGGGTGCCACACATTGGTTCTTTTTGTTGTTAAATAGCATTCCATTCCAGGATGGACCACAGCAGGGTGGCCTTTCCCCCACTGAAGGAAATCAGGGTCGTTTCCAGGATTTTGCTAGTATGTGGCCAGCTGCCATGAGCATTCACGTACAACTTCTTTGTGCGTGTGAGTTTGGATTTCTCCGGGACACATGCCCAAGAGTCCAACTGCTGGGTTATAGGGGAGCACATATGAGTGTCATGAGAAACTGCCAAACTGCCTCCAGAGCGGCCAGACCAATCCCGTCCCAACAGTGACAAGAGAGATCAGCAGCTCTGCAACCCCACCAGGCTTTAGTGCTATGCTTATTTGCTATTTTGAGCCTGCTTGGGGTATAGTGATGCCCACTGGACTCTACAGCTGTCCATCCCTAATGCTAATGGTGGGGGCACCTTTTCATGCGCCTACCTGCCACCCGTACATCCTCCTCAGTGGGGGTCTGTTCATGTCTTTGCCCATTTCTTAAATGGGTTGTTATTTAATTGTCATGATTTGAGAGTTTACGTATTTAGGACACAAGTCCTCTCTTAGACGTGTGGTTTGTGACTGCCACCTCCCAGTCTGTAGCTTGTCCTTTCATCCTTTCAACAGGGATTCTCATAGCAGGAAAGTTTCTCACTTTGATGAAGTTCACTTTACTAATTTTTCCCTTCTCTGTGTCATGCTGTTGTAGTCAGGTCTAAGAATTCTTTGCCCAGCCCAAGATCTGAAGATTGTCTTCTATGTTTTCTTCTGAGAGTCTCCTAGTTTTATATTTACATTTAAATCTATGATCCACTTTGAATGATTTTTTATGCAGTGTGAAGTTCAGGCCAAAGTTTTGTTTCATTTTTCCTTTTGTGTATGTAATAATTCCAGCACCATTTTAAAAATGATGGTAAAAACATATAACATAAAGTTTATCATCTTAACCATTTTAAGTGCAGAGTTCAGTGGTAGTAAGCACACTCACATTACTGTGCGGCCCTCACCACCATCTTTCCACATAACTTTTCATCTTCCCAAACTGAAAGTCTGTCCCCATTAAACAAGTACTCCACATTTCCTCCACCTCCTAGTCCTCAGTGACCACTATTCCATTTTCCTTCTCTGAGAATTTGACGACTCTGGCTTCTTCATATAAGATGGAACCATACAGTATGTGTCCTTTGTGACTGGCTATTTCATTTAGCACCATGTCCTCATGGTTCATCTCTGTTGTAGCATAAGTCGGAATTTCTTTCCTTTACACAGCTGAATAATATTCCACTGCATGTCTATGCCACATTTTGTTAAACCAAAATTATTGAAAGCATGGTTTCAAAGAGATATTTGCATACCTATGTTCATACTGCATTATTCACAGCAGCTAAAGGCTAAAACCAATCCAAAGGTCCAGCACCATTTTTTGAAAATCATCTTCCCTTCAAAAATCCATTTGGTGTGTTTGTGCGGGTCTATTTTTGGTCTCTTTGTTATTCCACTGGTCTGCGTGTCTATCCCAGGCTGTCCTGATTATTGTAGTAGCCATTTAGTGAGTCTTGAATCTGGGTAATGTGCATCCTCTCACCTTCTTCTTTTTTCAGAATTTTTAGCTGTTCCAATTTCTTTACCTTTCCATACCAATTTTAGAATAAACTTGTCTACATCTACATGCCGTTGTCCTGGGATTTTGATAGGAGTTGCAGAGATCAATTTGGGGTAAAATGATATCTTTTCTAGACTGAATCTTCCAATCCTTAACACAGCATGGTTTTCCTCTTATTTAAATCTTCTTTGATTTGGAATAAGATTTTTAATCACACATAGCTCTTCTGTTTCTATGGATCAGTCGAAATTCAGGAAATCCTCAGCAACAGGCTTGGAATCGTGTCCCGTGATGTGCTGGAACCAACTGAAGAGGGCAGTTTCCACAGTTCTTTCCAATTCTGAAGTCGGTGATGTTACCATGGTGGCTTGAAATTGGCCATGGACAGTGGGCAAATGCTACATAGTGGGTTTTTCTTTCCTCCCTTACATTCTCTCTGTCTTTTTGGAGGGCATTGTCAAAAGATGGTGAGAGAGAATTTAGGAGTAAGTGTCTCTTTGGTGGAAAATCATCTGAGAATCAGACACTGGATTAATTTGCATCTAGCATATAGCCAGTATTGTCTTAGGACTTCTTGAATGGCCAAAGACTTGACTTAAACTTGTATTCACATTAGAAGTGGTAATTTGTTAAAGACACAATGAGAAAAAGGGCAAATCGGTCCTAATAAAGGTGTAGCCATAATCATCCATCTTCTCCTTCTTCAAATAAAACCTTAATCATAGCCTATTGACAGTCAAATACACCCTGCTGGTTAAAATTAGATCTTTTGATGTTAACACACATTGAGTTACTTGGTAATTTAGGTAGTAATTTTGCTCCTGTAGGGAGTTTGGAAATGGAGAGATCCACTCCAGTGAGAGAAGGTAAGCTGCCTCCCTTCCTCCCTCTTCCAGTCTGGGAGCACATGGCCAGATACAACTGGCAGCATGAAGACAGCTGGCACTTGGGATCAGCCCACCTGTGTTTGAGCTCAGGTTCTGATGCATCTTTGGTCTTTGACTTTGAGAACTGTCTTCATCCCTTTTGTAACATTAATGCTACAATTTCCAAATGTTCAAAGCTTTCAAAATGTGGGAAAATAAAAGACCAACAGATTGCTTTGAGCTCCTAGTTCAAGGGTCCAGAGACAGCAACTATTAACACGTGCATGTGTCACCCTCCTCATCTTAACTGCTTAGCTTCCTTGTTCTCCCGTTGTTGCTATTTTTCCCCTTGAAATATGACCTTATTTGTTTACTTACCCCCATTTGGTGAATACTTTTGTTATAAAATAACATATGTGAACACTGAGGGACTAAAGAAAAGCTGCAAACATGGAGATGGGCAAGACACCATGAACACACACACCCTGCATGTCTGAGAATAAAATCAGAGATGTTGAGTCAAAACACAGTAGGTAAGTATCACAATTTTGGCAAAGAATTCTCTGAGCCCAGGGTTATGTTTAAGATACAAGAAGCATCGAGATTAAAAATTTTTTAAGTGAGGATGGAATGAAGAGTTCTCATGGAGTTGGGGGCAACTGTGGAATCTTTGTTCAGAAGTGTTTATCATGATGGATAATCTGTCATGGTGGATCAGAACGGAAACCATCTGTTTTGGAAGTTCCTAATACAATTCAGCCTGGAGGCTGGAAGGGACAGCCTCCCAAGGTCCCTGCAAACCTGTGATTCTGTGATTAGTTTGAATAATTGATGCTCCAGATGTAATTATTTTCACCCTTCCGGGTAGACAGTATGCATAAAGGCAGTTGTGGAGAAATACACGCTGCAGACCCATCCCTGGGTCACGGGGATGCTGGGATTCGCCCACTTAGATCTGCTGTGAGTCAGCATACATGGAGTCTAAGTGACTTTGCTCAGGTCACGTCATCTGTGGTACTCGTGCCAGCCTGCCATTAATGAATCAAAAGTGCCTTCCTCGTTCTTTTCTCCCTTTTGCTTAAGAAACAATGGATCATCAAGAAAGATGGTTACTTCTATCCTAAGTTGGATTCTCTTGGTAATTTGCATACAACAATACCAAAATTTTGCAGAGTGTTTTGTAATTATGGTCTTAATCTAGTAAAAGCAGTATCTGGAGAGAGCTGTTCTCCCTGAACACAGCTGCGGACTTGCGTGTACTTGATGAACGTGAACAAGATCATGAACTGAAGAGCAGACGGAAGCTGACCTGGAATTCACCAGCTGGGACAGGAGCCTCTTCCGTGCCCAACACCCAACCTTTCTGCCACTAGTCAGTCCATTACACACGCTGAGCTCCTGCACATTTTCTTCACTCTTTACTCTATTTCTAGTTGAGGACTCTCCATTTTCCCCAGTTGAGATACATTAGTTGCTATGGAAACATGATGTTTCCCCCACCCGATGTGGATGGAGTGCAACATCTACAATTGTGGAGCACTGGTGGGAAATCCAGTTTTGTGACTGGAGAAACACCTGTAGGGCCCGAGCATAGCACAGCTGCTGGGAAGTGGCCGTGCTGCTCCTGGGTCAGAAGTTCCAGGAAACAGAGCAGAAGCTCACCCAACCACAATGAGACTGACGTCCCCTCGGTGGCCTGAAGCCTAAGGGGTTTCTGGTGGTGCTTTCAGGAAATGAACACTGGGCTTATCGGTGATACCTGCAGTATATGGACATATATCTTGATAAATAGTGTGATCATCTTATTTCAATTGAATTTTGCTTTTAATGTTTTGTTTTCACAATTGCAAGGGCTACAATGTTCCTCTTCTCGTGGCACATATGTCTTGAGTTTTTGGTAATAGTTTTGCATGGGGGAACTGAATTTCTCTTGCTCAGCCTCTCTTGGGAAAAAGTGCTCAGTGAGGAAAACAGACGGTCACAGTGGGGGAAGTCAATAGCGAGTCAGGAGGTCCCCGACTCAGAGCCCAGTAGCCAGCACTGGATCTTCCAATGTCATGTCTGCTCGCCCCGAGTATGGGTACCTTCAGGAGCCAGGCTGTGACCATGTTACCTTGTTTGCCACTAACCCCACTGCCTCCATCTCGTGACATTGCACAGATGTCCATTCCCTCGTCCATAACTCTATCCCTCCAGTCTTAACTCAGCTGCCAAGCAAATGGGCAAGCACACAGCGCCCACGGGGATGACGTGAGACCCTGCTTTGGTGGTTCCAGCCACACGCACTCTTCCGTGAGATGTTAGTTTCATGTTCTGCTGGGTGGACTTCATGGACTATGTATTCCTCTAAATTCAGAAATGTGCAATACATGATCTCATTCATCATTTTTCTCCTTTCCTTTGACATTGGCTTTATGGACTATTTTGTCACTATTCCTCTGCCCTCACCAGAGTTCGAGTGTATAGTTGCCTACAGGTTGGAAGGCAAAGGTGTTCCCTTTGAATTCTTAGCATGGATCTAGGTCCAAAAGAGACACTTGTTTTTTGTTGCTTAAATAAGACACCCCATTCAGTGTTGACCACTGCGTTCTGAGGAAGACACCTCTGCTACCACTGCTTTTTAAGTGAGGACACTTGGTCCCAAGGGTGTAAACAGCCAGTGAGTTGGGGAGCCAGGGTCCAGGTCTGTGTGATTCCCACATTCTCTCTCAGGCCTGCCCTTCACCTGGCCTTTCCTCAAAGCTGCAAGAGTCAAATGGCTGCGTCCACATCTACAAAAATAAACCAGACCAAGGACCATGCGGGTAGCTCCTTCCCAGGTGTTGGCTCTCTGTCCCCTTTCCTTGGTCTGGTTTATTTTTAGCCTCTGTTTATTTCCTGAAGCCTAGAGTGGGGAGCCCCACACCATGAGCGAGCAAACGCAAGTACAACGGAGCTCTAGGTAGCATCATTTCTGTCTGGTTCATTTTTCTCTCTTCCAACTTTTTGCTTTACAGAGTTCTTGTCAGGGTACCTGGGTGCTATTTCAGCAAGAGTAAGAAAGGACGCGTAAATCCAGTAAGTGAAAAAGTTCAGCAGTTCGCTTGTGTGTTAGTGACCGTACTTTCCTGAGGTTTCCAGCTAACATGGTTATAGGGTTAGGTAGGTAGCACCTATAACCGGAAAAGCTATGCTATTCCCTGACCGTCTGGGAGATAAAAATTAAAAATGGAAACCCTTACTGTGGTCTGCAGGGGGAAAGCACACTCCATGCCTGTCGGTCTATATAAGAAAGTCTGTGTGCCAGCTCCAGATTCCATCACTGGAGCCCGGTGTACTAAAGCAGTCTCCAGGTGGGATGGAGTGTGTGGAAGGGTGATTAAGAACAAGACATTATGATACGTATTACTGACATAAGGAGGAAGGGACAATGAAGTGCTGTTTGGATAAAGGACAGACTTGGGGCCTCATCAGAAATCGCCCTAATTTACTGAAATTGCTTATTTGCACACAGAGCTATGTAGTAGATGTGCCAACTCTATACAGATAATATGTCATAAATAAATTAACTGGTTAATTAAGCAACTTAAATAAACCTAATTAGGGTTAATGATTTTTCTTTTTTACAAGGACACTTAAAAAATCAAATTAGTCCTATCTTACTTGATTTGACCATTTGAGCAGGGAGATTTTTGCTGACAGCGCTGTTTCCAAGCCCATGAAACCTCTTCGCACATGAGCAGTTTTGGAAGCTCTGTCTGGTTCAGATTTACCTCCAGTGTGACTGTCCAGGGAAGTTAGGGTCCTTCTCACCCCCCCCAAATTCTCTTCACCATGGCTAAGATGCAAGAAGGGGGAAAGCAGGGCCACTGATTTGCTTCAGAAAAAAAAAAGAAAAGGAATTTTAAGTTCATCACCATTTTTTGATAAGGAAAGGCAATAACCATTAGTGAATAATTAAAAAGAATGCTTATCTGGGATCAATCCAGGTTTGGAAATGGAAAATGTTATGGACCAACACAGCTTCAAGGGTTTCCACAAAAGCAATGAAAGGAGGCTTTTGGCCTGAAGGGTGCTGAATGGAACCAGGCGGACCAGCGCTCCTCCACCTCCGGCCTCTCCCTGCAGCCCTGCGTCCCTGTCACTCCTGCATCCTCCCTGCAGAGGGATGTGGTCTCAGCCTTTGCTTGCTCACAGACAAAAAATTTCTCAAGGCGAGTTCCTGTATTCCAAAAGAAGTGATACGACAGGGAATTGAGGATAGGATGCTGCTTGGTCATTAGCTCCTGTCAGCAGCTGAGCAGGTGAAGAGAAGTTTGGACCTGGAAGGAACCGAAAATAAGTCCCTCTACCTCTGAAGAGCTGTAAGCTGCTCATGGAAGGCCCATCACTCAATTGCACATCTGAGCTAAGGCACGTGGGGGCCATGAACACATGCACATTCAGGGGTCCTGGCATAGGAGTTGTGGCTTCTAAGCGCCCAGTGAAAGAGGGTCATCCCCAGTTTTGTAATTTCCAAGGCCTAGTGATGCAAAATAAGTAACATGAATTCACGTGGAACCAATACAGAAAAGTCACTGTGCAAAGGACTGTTTTATTTACAAGAACTTTAGAGATAAAATGGTCCAGAGCTTCCAAACTTCTCCATGACCTGCCCAAGGCAGGCAGCAGGGCCAGCTCTCTGGGCATCTCACATGCACTGGGCTTCCTGCGGCACTCTGCTCTTGCTGTCCTCAGAGTCTGACACGTTTTGAGCAAGGGAACCCCCACTTTCACTTTGCATCAAGCCCTGCAAGTTACACAGGCCATACAGACAGGGCAAAATTAAGTGTTTACGGGTCGGGGTGAGATTGTGGCTGTGGGCACTCCCTGGCTCGTGGAATCTGAGTTTGAGAAGCATGGCTGTAGCTGAGGGTTGCACGGTTACAAATGAAAACATTTCATGGATATGCTCAGACTAAAAAAATTTTTCACTGTTGCTCTGAAATTCAAATGCAACTGAGCCTTCTGTATTTTATCTGGCAACACTACTCGAGGCCACCCCATTTTATCATCCCAGGAAACTGGCACAATGACTGAGGTTTATTGAGTGTGGGCCAGGGGCCAGATGCCATGGTAAGTGATCTGTGTCTGCCAACTCCTTACAGCAGTCAGCACACTCATGTGATGCATGTTATCATCCTGCTCTTTCAGATGAAGAAACTGAGACACAAACAGGTGGGTGGCTTGGGGAGATCTCACCACAAGCAAGAGAAGGGGCCAGATTTGTATCCAGCTGTCTGGCCTGGAGGCCCAGCTCTCATCTCAATGGCTGATGAATTTTGGAAGGAGTTGGACAGAAGCTGACCCAGGAGCAGACCCAACCCAAGCTGGCTGACTATCATTTCTGGCCTCTGCTGGGGTCTGACTTGTGGTCCAGAGTCAGCTAAAAAGACAGATTAGGTTGTCTGTTATCTTTGGTGCAGCTGGCTTTGTGACAAGGACTAGTGTTTTGGAAGAAAACAAGCCCATGCACAGCATGAGTCATCCCCAAACAGTTTATTCCAGCATAGTTTAGGTAGGGATTCACTGCATGTAACAGAAGGTCGAGGTAAATTCCTTGAAGCACTTTCCATATTTTAGGTTCAGGAAAATCCAAAGCATTTTATGCCAACGCCTTTTTTACTTTGAGGCTGAATGCCACACGCATTTAAAGTGAAATACCATCCACATGCTCCAGCGCCATTTGCCCTTAACTCATCCATGCATTAGTCTGTCAGTTGATGTTTGCCTAAATGTTCAGAGCTTTTTTGCTGTAAAACACACACAGAATATTTTGCGGTGCAAAATATTTACCTTAACTTCCTGAAGTAATGCACACATACCTTTTCTTTATATATGTCTGCTGGAGCTTTCACTGGTGTGTGGTGATGCCCCAGGGCTCCTGGGGGCAGCCTTGCCCTCTCCTCCTACCTAGTGAGAGGACACGGGTGGGCGTGCTCCTTCCCTGACCCTGTGGGCAGAGCTCCCCAAAGGTGGCTCTGACTTGTCCTTTGTCTTTGCTCTCTCCATCTCCCTGAGACTCTCCACCTCCACCCAACAGGTGTACAAACGCACCTCCTACTTGAGGTTTAAATTTTAGTGCCTTTGAGACCAATGGAATTAAGGGGTTTCTAATAATGATGATTGCAAATCATTTGGTATTCTGCTTATTTTTTTTCTGTTTTAAGATGATTAAAGCATTTAAAATAATTTTATAGATTGATGGTTTTAGTTGTTTCAGTGAGTTGAACTGGATAGGTTTTTCTGATTGTTTAAATATCTATAAGGATGTGTAAATATTTAGAGGGATATTAAGAATTTAACATTTAAAGAATGTTAATTCTCTAATAGATTATAAGATTGATGAACTGATCATTACAAAGTACCTCGCCAATGGGCCTACGTTACTGCTTGCAACTTAATCCCCTCAGCTATCAAACATGTCAAATACCTATAAAATTGTGTGTTTTTGTCAGAAGACATGATGTGACAGGTAGCTGAGTCTGAATTAGACTGAGCCGAAGAGGAAAATGTTAATATGACAGGTTTCTGAAACTGTTTACTGTGGAAAACTGATGTTTCAATGAAGATATAAATATTCTATATAAATATAAATATTCTACATAACTATAAATATTCCATAAAATAGAGTTTAGAGTTGGAGTTAGTTTGGGAAATGCTGGCTGCTCCATCTTTTAGGGACACTCAAGGCAATTCAGAATAATAAAGATTCTGAGAAGTCTTATGGCAACACTGTCCAACAGAAATACAATGAGAATCACAAAGGCCATTTAGGATTTTCCTGTAATCACATTGAAAAAAGTTAAAAAGAAAAAACAGGTACATTTTACATTCCTTTTTTTTTCCTATTGAAACTAAGATCTGGTGCCCACCTTCGCACTTAATGCCCACCTCGGTTCGGACTGGCCGCATTCCACGTGCTGCCCAGCCACCTGTGGGCAGACCCCACTGGACCCGGTGACCCTTTGTCTGGGAGGCCTGCACACTGTTTAGTGTCCGCCACTTCACATGTGTTTGACTTCAGTGATCATCGCCATTCCCAGCACAAACATCCACTTTGATTTGGAGAATGACCCCTCAGCAAGCCCTCTTACCACTGAGCTCATCTTGGGAGGCCACCGAATGCCAGGCAGATGTAGGACATTAGAACTTTACCTTCTAGTCCACCAGCCACCTTCTTACCATCCCCTTTGCTCCATAAGCAGCCACTATTTTGTTAAGCAAAGTGGTGACCTCAAGCTGCCTTCGGCCATCTCAGGTCCCAGGGGGTGTGGGTGGCGCTCTCTTTTCATCACATTTCCTCGCTCCTTGCATTTCCCCACTGGGTGGCCCTCACCTGCAAGGGAAAGACCAGGCCTCCGTGGATGTGTTATCTTATGTTTTATTTTTCCTGGCGACATCGACGAAGCTGTTCAGGGGACATTCTCATGATGACTGAGGCCTCCAGGGGAACTGAGTAGGAAAAGTGTTCTGTGTAGATGACCTTTGGGTGCAGCTGCTTCTCCAGGTGTGGGGCTGCCCAGCTCCATGCCCTGGGTGTGCGTGTGTAGGGAGGAAGGTAGGTAGATGTGCACCCTCAACTCTCTGTAGCCCGTATGCTATTAGCAAGACACTCCAAAATGCAATGGGGTGCTTTCTAAATGGGATTAATCCAGTGTGTTAAAAAAATCAGGGAGAGACTGACCTTTGTGCTGTCCAGAGATCTGAGCACCTAAGGACTGGAAGAAGAAGCCTCAATGTGATACAACACTCTGGAAATTGTTTGAAGGTTCTTTCTTAAAAATGCTCTTTGACCTAGAAGGAATACAATGAGGCTGCTAAACCAGCGGAAAAGGAAGCTTCTGAGGAAATTGATTGTGAAGCTAGATACATAGTTTCTGAGTTGGAGGGGCAGTGAGGTGGGGAGATTGAATAATAAGATTACTCAGAGCTGTTAATGATGAGTCATTTTCTGCTTAAAAAGGCACTTTGACCTTTTCCAAACCCAAATATATGCTTCATGATGGAAGGTTGCCTCCATGCATTAGCTGCCGAAGACTAGATTTATCAGAGAAACTCTGATAGATTCCTAAACCCATCAGGAGTGACGACACTGATATTATTAATTGAGTAAATGATCTATTTTTTATGGTACTATGCATACATGCATATAACACATAAATTATGCAAAGCAGTTTTGGCATGGATAATGAACTTGCCCCAAGGCTAATAAAAAAAGTGCTTAGCTAGGTCCTTTTATTTATTTATTTATTTCCTTTATGCATATCAGCATTTTACTTAATAGCATTAATCAAGCTAAAAGACCATCTGTATTAAAACTTAAAGAACTTTTGTACGCCGTGTGTAGGCAATAAAAAAGTGCCTGGGTATCAGTCAGGATTAGGATGAGATGAAAGGGCTTTACTGAAATACACATTTCTTTTTCAGAGTTCTCTGCTACTTAAGATGAGTCTGAACAGGAGAGTATTCACATGATTGGGTCGTTTTGCTCCTCAAGAAGGTCAGTGCATGTGAGGCTTATCGACACGGCGAACACAGCTTAGTCACTCACCTGAACTGTCTTGGTAGACATCCAGGGCTGGTATACAGCTGGGTTTTTAACCAGTAATGCTACCTTGGGAGGTCACGTGGCTTGTGTCCGCCTCATCTATAAAATGCGGACACCAGCATTACCACCTCTCATTTTGGTGAGAATCAAATGAGATAACAGATGAAAACAGCTGACAACTGGTCAACAATGTAAGTGTGTGCTAGCAACAAACCCTTTACAGCAGTAATAGAGCAACTGAATTTTGTGACCAGGAATTCAAATAGTCACTATGGTGTCGACTACCGTAACGCCTCACCAAAAAGATAAAGTACAGCAAAGGGCCAGCAAGTACATGAAAAGATGAAGACACATTCATCTAATTTAATTAGATTTGTAGTCAAGCAGTGCCTGCCTATAGTTTGTTAATGGTTTGATCGGTCATCAAGATTCTTGTGTCATTTTTAAGTTGCAGCAGTGTGATAAAATCATGCCTGTCTTTAAATGCAATTTTCTGTTTGTCTTTAGATGACTGATCTCTCTTGATCTGTTCTGACCTGGTTGGTTCTTGGTAAAACTGAGTCTTAACATTCTTGCATCATGCTTAGACTCACAAGGGATTCTGCTAACCCATCTGGATAAATAGATCACTACACTTTCCCGACCTGGTTTTCTCACACCAGATTTTTAAAGTTCCTACAAATATCATGGTTACTGCTTTTCCTTCAGCAGCTGATTCATCTCATTTGCATGGGGTGGGAATCTGGCTCCTAAGACCAAATTGCAGACTGCTTCCTCATTTGACTGTGAGCATCTTCTGATCTTGACCCACACGCTTCCATTGTAAGGTCTGTTGCATCCCACACCCTCTGTCTCACCACCTAGCTCATTTGAATGAAGACTCTGGAGACACAATGCCCAGGATATTCCCTGCCACAGTGTTCACTGGGATGTGTGAGAAACCCGGACACCCTCAGCCTCCCTCTGTCTGCTCTGAAATCCCCATGACTTTCCAGGATGAACCCAGCGAGATGGAAATTCGGAGAGGGCAACCTGGCACAAACAAGGCTGCAGATTTCTTGGCTGTGTCCCATCCACCCTTCCGGGCCATTTTTCCCCTGGGAAAAGCCCTGGTGGGGAATGTGCAATGTGTGGGTGTTTTCAGATCAGAACTTTGAGCCGATTTCTTTGATGGCTCCATTAGTTATGCCCATTTGAAGTGAGAAGACAGTAAGCACATGATTGCCATAATGGAGCAATTGTTGCTACATTTCTTTAGACCAATAAAGACCACTGCGGTCCGCTGGTAGAAGGCCAGAAAGAACACTGTAAAGCTCCTCCCACATCTCTGTGTCTAAGCAACATGAAAGTATGGCCTTGGGAGGGAGCAGCTACGAGCCATCCTCAACCCAGTAGGGAGATTTCTTTGCAGATTAGGAATCAAATCTGGGCAGTTTTGGAGCCTAATAGACATTCACATAAGGCCATTATCATTTAAATAAGGTCCTTTCATGCTGTTCGTATGGACCTGAGCCCGTGAATGTCTGGGCACTCACATTCCTCCCTAACAGAGATACAGTCAATGCCCATATGTGTGCGTTTCCTGCTATGTCAGCATTACACATAATTTGTCAACAGCTGACATTGTTAATAAAGGATTTACACATATCATGTGAAATGTCTACATATTGCTTAATGAATGCCCATTGGTTAAACTGAATGCTGCGGCAATATATTTTGGAACTTTCTTATGAGCTCCTGGGGTAAATTGGCCTCTAAATGAAAACATATGGACTGGAGAGGTTCCAGGTACTCTAAATCAGCAGAGATTTGGCTAATCCAATGGACTTTGGTATATTTGACATAAGCAAAGTTCATTAAGTCCAGGGCCAACCTTGTACTTGATGTTAGGCTAATTTAGGACTTACAACTAAATATCTATTCATAATCCTCAATGTGACTACAACCTTCCACTTGGCCTAGGCTATTTTGACATTTTTACTTTCTGAAATGCCATGAATACTATGGGCTTCTGAGTTTACTGGCTTCAAGTCTTTCAGTTGGGAGGGTTAAATGCAGCTCCAGCAAATGGAAGAAAGAAAACTGTCCATTTTATATATCAGGAATATACTTATACCCCTGTGAATCCATAGTAACAAAAACATACATCCTTTCTATTACAGTTGGATGTTTACTCTATGACATCACACATTTCTGGAGGTAATACAAAATGTAGGTCTCTCATGTATGTTCATCTTCACTAAGTGGAAACCCTGCAATCACTAGGTCACTGGTGTGATCAGATAAAGCCATGAGATAAAAAGCAGTGAAGGCAGAGGCCCACAGCTTCCTTCTCGAAACTCAGTGTTTTCTTCCTGCTTCCCTTCCTGGGTTTTCCTCTTCAAGTTTTATGGTTACAGTTAAATTTTATTCCTACTACACCACTGCTCGAAAGCACTCAACAGATACCAAGAGTAAAGGAGATCACTTGACATTTGAAGTTGGGAGCCTGGGTTGGAAAACCTAATCCCCATACTTGACATCTACTCAAGATCCACGTTAAAATTTCAGGATCTAGAAAATGTCTCTTAAATTAGAAACACATTCTGTGAATGTAGTACTCCACTTTTTTTCTCTTCATTTTACTGGCAGGTTCTGCTCTGGTACACAAATTTAAAAATAATACTTAGGTAAAGAATCTGAATGGATAGAATTATGTCAATAACAGCTTGTTCTTAAGCAATAGACAAGGACGGCTTTCCCAGGACAGAGCTGGGCAAGCAAATCATCGCGGCAAGCCCAACCAAGAAGTGAATGAAAAAATATATAAATATTTTCTTCACAGATATTGCCAAAGAACCATACTGACGTTTTATGAAAATACTTTAGAGCAAGCTTTATGGAAATGCATTTAAGTTTGAAAACTACTGTTAGTAGGCCATCCAAACAGTAATGGAGTTTCCTATCACCACCTGCAAGGGCTCTTGCTTAACATTTTTTTAATCAGAAAGAAAATGATGTAACTACTTATATTGTCTATGTTACACTATAAGGCTCAGCCACTGTAACCCTTGTGTATTGTAACTAGTTCTTTTTAGGGCTGAATCTCACCGCTTTCAACCTAAGTAAACTGTCTGGAAGGAAAAGCAAAGCATTGTTCTTTAAACCCCTTACATTCTTTTATTTTCTCAAATGATTTGAGAAAAAACAAGATCTTCCTTCTAACCGTGATTGGCCATAACTCTCTTGTTTTGCTCCAAATACTTAGGCTGATCCCCTGCTCTTACTGGTGATTTTGGAAAAGCAAAGAAGGGGATGACAGGAAGGAGGTAATCCCTAGCTGGCGGACCTGCGAGATCATCTGTTCTGGCACCCCCAGTGGCCCCCAAAGACCCTGTGCTTACAAAAGGTAAGCGACTTTGAAAGGCAACCGAGATGGCAGGGTGGGAAATGGGTGAGGGTCTCGCCACCCCTGCCTCTACAGTGCAGCATGCCTCCGTCCATTGCAGACTGTGAGTCGCCGTTGACCTTATTCCTGGCAGAGCCCAGGAAGGAGGCTTTGGAATTTGAGGATCCAGCCTGGGTGTTGACTTTTCTGGATCAGGCTGAAACTCCCAGTCAGTGGAGGAAATGGTCATTGCCTGAATTTTTACTTTTAGAGATTCAGCACCTTCGCTTAGCAGTTGGTCCCGGTAAAGTGTGAGTATTTGCCTGTCTTCCCAAGTCCTGCATCTGGTCCTCATCAGCCATGGGAATCTTGAACCTTCTGACAGAAGCCCACTCCTCTGGCCTCCCAGTTCCTTGTCCTCCACTAGGCAGTGCGGGTCCTAAGCTTTTGATGTCTCTGCTCCCACCTTGACAAGCTTCTAAATCTTACTCACATTCAGGGATCAACCCACACCCAGGCAACCATTCTGTCTTCCTGAAATTTTCAGTGACTCCAGTGCAAACCATCTCTCTCACCTCTTACATACCACTGGGATTTATTTCATGCACAGTTTATGTCATCTATGGTTATAGGACTCCAAAGAAAAATACAAGGCTAAGGCTGTGAAAAAAATTCACACCTGCAGCCCCAGCTATTCTATGAACTGCAAAAGTCACACACTGAAGTTGAAAAGCAATTAGATTTTTTTGTTTCTTGAGCACACAAAATATTGTAGACCCTAAAAAATATTTGATTAGGAAAGAAAAAAAAAATGAATGGATAGGCAAATGAATGTATGCCAGGCCTGTGCCTAGGTGATCTGATTAATTAATTAAATTCTGTCCATGTCTCATGGAATTTGCAACATTAAAGGGAAGATAAACTCGCTGCAATTTTCTTCAATACAAAACAGAATGGCCGCAATATCATAAATAATCTGGGAGCTGACAGGGAGAAAGACTAATTGTGACTGCCAAACAGGCTGCATAAAGAAGACAGGATTTGAGTCTGTTTGAAATGAGTTAAAAGGTGGAGATGGTCTTGGGGAACATTCCAGAACGTTTGGGAGGATGTAAGTACTGGACTGGTGCACAAACAGGGAGGGCTGGGAAGTTCCCCAAAGAGTGACTCCCAGGGCCCAGTGTGCAGGGGCTGCTGCATCAGAGTTTGGCTCTCTGTACATGGATAAATTTGGAAAAGGTGGGGAATTCAGTATTTGAGAGGGTTGGAAAATGAGTCTCAAACAGCAGGCTGAGGGCAGATCCCCAATGCTCATCTCAGGAATACAAGGCATGACTTGGAAAGGGCAGCGTGCTCCTCCGTCAGGATGGCTCTAAAGGACACCACAGACAGGGGCTTACCAGCCACAGGCCAGGAGCCTTCACAGCTCTGGAGGCTGGAGCCCAGGGTCAAGGTGGCGGCAGCCTGAGTCTGGTGAGGCTGCCCCCTGATTTGTAGACGTGTCTCCTCATCATGTCCTCACCTGAGGGAGGGGCTCTGGGGTCTCCACCCACTGTATATCTGTACCTCATTTTTCTGATCCATTCACCTATCTGTGAACACTTGGGTTGCTTCCACCTTTGCTTTTCTGCATCACGCTGCTATAAGCATGGGTGTATAAATGTCTCCTCAAGACCCCACTTTGACCTCTTTCAGATATATACCCAGAAGTGGAATTGCTAGATCACATAGTAACTCTTTGTTTAGGTGTTTGAGGACCCTCCATACTGATTTCCACAGTAGCTGCACCATTTTACATTCCCACTGACAGTGCACAAGGGTAATTACTGAGTGAGAAAAAGGTTTAAAAATCCCATAATCCCACCCACCCTCTGGGAGGTGGAGAATCCCTGCCGTTTTGAAGATGAAAACAGGGTGAAGTTACTTACTCAGGGCCAAACAGCTACCTACAGGCGGGCTTCTGTTGAGACCCAGGCCTTCCGACTCAACCAGTGTTCCCCCGACAGATGATGTCTCAAGGGCCCACCCTGGATGTCACAGAAGCCTATCCCCCCGGCAGTCGGTCAGCTCCTGACAGCATTCTCGACACGAGGCACGTAGGGGCCAGGCGTTACTCAGCTCCAGACACCGTGGAGAAGTGAATCAAGTACCCCCAGAGTCTAGCCATCACTTTAGAGAAAATCATCATTCAGACGTGGGGGTTCTCTTGGTGACTATGAACGTATGGCAGATTAGACTGGATGACATTTTCTTCTTGTATATGCAATGGATCCTCCTGGATTTGTTTTACAACCTGGTGAATATTAAATTGTTATCACAGTGTAGCTTCCTCCATGAGGTTTAATTTTACTGCCATGGTTATGGGCTCAGTGATGCAGTTTTACTTAATTTCACTTACAATCAAGGTCTTTTTTGGTCACTGGTTAGCTTCTGCCAGCTTTACGAACAGTCTTCTTTATTTAGGGCAAGAGCTAGAATGGCCCATGGCAGACAGCAAGCTTTCTGTGGAATTTTCAAAGGAGGTATAAATATAGCTCTCTGCTGTTTGAATAGTGCCGATACCCACGTCTATTAATGGTAAAATAGTTATAGCCATACAATTATCTCTGTTACTTGTTCGGTATTTCCTAACTGCCCTTCTAATAATGGCATTGCATTCACCATGCGTCTAGCTTTTGTAAATGTGATGCTTTAACATCTGCCCTACATGCATATGTAGACTCACCTTGTTCTGCACTCCCTGATAACTTTCAGGGTGGCTGCGCTGGCCTCCTGTCTCCTCTTCACCACCTCCTTCTCTGAGGAGCCCTACTCCTTGGGCGTGTTTGTCAAATGCAAACTAACCAGTCCAGGGCCTGCCCTGTTCTCATGAACCCTGACTCAGGACCAACAGCTGGCATGGAGCACCTGACAAACGTGGCCAGGTAGGGCCCAGAGGATGACAAGGATGCCCGAGCTCAGAGTTCCTCCTCTAATTCTCACACTGCCCCCAAGAGGTGGGAGGTGCTGTGTGGGTTTCCCTGACCATCTTCAACATTGACCCACTCAGTGGGCTAGACCTTGAGGACCCGCCCTGCCAGGAACCAATTCTGCCCAAGGGTTAGTGAGTTTTGAAGAGGCAACTTGTCTGTACTGGTGACTTGAGATAATTTTTCATTGAGGAATAGACCAAAATGGGGAAAAGCTAATGCTTTGTAAGGAATGCTGCTCTATGAGGAGCAACAATACAAAAGAATATTGCAAAGTCAACAAAATAAATGAGAATACAAGACCATACACCTAACTGGAAAAATGCCTCCAGATCAGCAGTCCCTGTCAGACAGCCAGGATAACTGGGGTTCCCCAACCCTGAAACCCACTTGTCTCTGCTGAGGCAGTTTTCACCCCTCCTGCCTACCTGAGGGCTTTTGTTGGCTGTCTTGGCAATGTGCTTGCCGAGTGGGCGCGTGCACCAGGCCACCGCTGGGCCCATGACATGTCCCTGGGACTAGAAGGTTGGCACATAGGCTGAGGCTTGGGTGTAACTCTGTGTGTCCCTGGCTCTCATAGCCAACTCTGGAGGCAGAGATGCATTTATGACAGATAAGGCCAAAAGAGATCCACCATTTTTAACCAGTTCTGAGAAAAATCACCAGACCACAGTATAAGACTGTTCTAGTCAAACTGTGGAATGGCAACATTGATACCGTCGGGGGAAAGGGGTGGGGGTGTTGCATGTTAGGAATGCAGATTCTCAGGCCTGCCAGGGCCCTGCAGATGCAGATTTGCATGCTAATAGGCCCTGGTTGTTTGTTTGCTTATCAGAGTGTGAGCAGCGCTGTTTGCCCCCAGTGGCTCTTATACACCTTGGTCTGCAGGCCCCTCCGCATTCTTAAAACTTCCATAGTCTTCCAAGAACTCTTGTTTATGTGGCTTATGTTTATCTACATTTACCAAATTGGAAATTTGAACTGTGAGGTTTTTAAGATGACTAGTTATTACTTTATTTAGAAATAAGAATAATGAACCCATTCTATGTTAATATGAACAAGTATTTTCATGAAAAGTAACAACTATGTATTCAACAAGACATTAGTGAGAAGAATGGTATTATTTTACATTTTTACAAACTTTTTACATGTCTGGCTTATTAGACAGCTGGGTTTTCATATCTGCTTCCACATCAACTTGTTGCGAGCACATACATCACATAGCCCCCTGTACATCCATGAGACAGTGAGTGAAGAGACAAAAATGTCTTGGAATAATTATAAAGATAGTCTTGACCTGACAGGCCTTCTGTCTTAGGGATCCCCCAGGGTCCTGGGACTAAAGCTGGTCAGCCCCTCCCCACCCAAGTCCCAAACTGACCACCTGTGTGGACTTTTTGAGGATGTCATGGGCAGTAGACTCAACACCAGATTATACTTTCCTGAATCCTGTCTCTGTGGGGGCATTTTCACATCTGTTACTTTGGGAGACACTTGAGTGAAGGCATTCAGCAAATTCTGTTGATTTGTCCAACTAACAGCAAGCTGGAATTCAAATAGTGATCTTCTGAGTCTCAGCCCACATCCCAGAGTTGTTGGGCTTATTTGTAAACTCTAAATTGATAAAGTGCTGTAACATAATTACCGAGTACTATTATTTACAGTGTCTTTAACATTTCTACCAGCTAGTCAATTTAAAATAAGACTGCAGAGAACTGCTGAGCAGGGCGAAGAAAAGCCCTGCAGGGATTCGACTGAGAAGAGAGCACAGTTTTGACTGGCAGGGGAGGCACACGAGGCTGAGTGAGTGCCTAGCACGAGGGAGCCTCGCCCATGTCCTCAGTTGAATCAGCCCTTTCGGGCAGAGTCCACGTGGCCATGATTTGGTAGCTGGAGATGCAAAGTACAGTAGGAAACCAGCTTTGGTCATGGAATGTTTTGGTTTTAGGAAAACTGGGGATAGTGGGATTTTGTTGGTTTGAAGCAAGATCATTCAGTTTACCAAAGCCAACTTCAAAAGAAGTGTCAGCCCAGGTGAGGGTCTGCTGTTTTGGACAGATCTGGTGTGAGGGGAGCACAAGGACGGCCTGCTGGCGGCTGGTTGGGCAGCAGCCCTCTCTCCATCACAGTCGATGCCCTGGAACTCCTTTGCTGCCATCGTCTCTGAGTGCAGACTGGGCTGCCCCTTTCCCCTTTCAGTAAGTCTGCTTTGCCAAAACGCAACGATGAGCCCACCGTATCTACTGGTGCATCGGACAGTCCTACCAAAGGGAGATGTTGAGAAAGGCTGTAGCGATGTCAAGTTAAATGGGACAAATAGGAAGCATTTTTAAGGTGTCAGTCCCTGTGCTGTGTTGTATGTTACAACGAATAGCCCACAGAAGGTTTCACCTCATGTTTCACACCCAGAGTATATCACAATGATTATTGTATCTTCAGGGCAACTAAAATTTAGGTTTATAGCTACTGATAAATATGTAAACAGGTGATGTCCCTGGTGATTTTGTCAGTCCTCGTCTATGGTGTTGTAACAACAATTTACCTTTCATTGGCACATCCTGTGTATATCACAAGGCCTCCTGAAAAGCAGGGCAGCTGTTTCAGTCACAAGAGATAAATATATCCTGAAATGGCTATTGTTTCCAGTCCCTGAATCATTTCAAAGGACATTTCCAGTACAAATAGATGATGTAACTATGTGCTCTCAATAATACACTTGCCAAGTCGTGTGATTTCCCAGGATCGTATTAAGCCTGCAAATAGACTGCCACTCTCAAACAATGTTGAAATGACATCCAAATAGTCCACGTCCTGTGAAAAGAACATTCACCTGTGTTTTGAGCTGAAGTGGTGTTCATCTTCTTAAGGGGACATACATTATTTTATTTCATTAAAGCTTTCATTATTGCAAACTTCCCATAATAAAATGCACTAGTAAAAATTCTTTGGTATACCAGCGGGCTGCATTACACAAAACTGATAAAAAAAGGGATTAAAAATTAAACATTTATGACCCAACCAACTGCTGAACAGACTATGCTGGGAAGAACATCAGCAGCCATAAAACCCAGGGTCTTGAGATCTGAATGTGTCTGTTGTGTTTGCTTCATCACCTCACAGAGGAACTTAGTGGGCCCTGACAGGGCAGTGACTGGGCTGCGGAAAATGTTATTCCCTCAGGGGTTGTCTGGTGCAAATTTGAGAGGAGCAGGAGTAGTTCTCTCCCTAATGCCCACAGGTGACTTCTGCTACTATTAAGTGAAGTGAGACACACTGTGCCTGAGATGACGGACCCCAGGGCAGAGAGAAAACAGCGGCACCGACCTTCTCATCAGGTCGGTAGTATTCTTCAACTTCTAATTCTTAACCTGTAAAGAAAGAGTAAAACTTGTTTTTACTCCATTAAGTGAATAATACAGTTTGTAAGTACTTTCATTAATAGGAATGTAGATTTATGATTTGATGGTAAACTAGGGCTCCTTCTTCCCAAGATGCTTCCTGTTCACCCCCATTGCAAATGTCCAGCAATTAGAAACCATTTGGGGACATTTTTGTGTCTTTCATAGTTTTTGGCACAGAAGGATGCAGATTCTTAATCTGTGCTTCCTAAGAGGAGCTGTGGAAAGTTACATGGCTTTGCTGGATTCTATTACTATATTTATGATTTCACTTCTGAGTGGCACATTTTAGATATTCAAGGTTTGAAAGTACCAAATTTACCAGAGCTCTTAATTAGAGACAGTCTAAGTCTTCCACATATGAGTTTCCAGATGGCTGCCTTTAGTGGGTCTCTGGTCTCAGCAGGAAAAAGAAACTGACCATCTTGCTGAAGAATAGGGAACAATGAGCCAGAAAAGCAGGTTTAGTTCTACTTCTGGAACCAAATATCCACGTTGTCTCAAGTTCTCTTGAATGTAGTTCATTATTAGGTATTTGGGTATGAAAATACTTATCTAAGAGGGTGTCATGAGGATGAAATAAGATAATAGGTATGAAACTGTTTTCAAAAGTTCAATGTAGGCTGCACATGTCTGTAACATTTTTATCATTTGCATAAAGAAGTACTTTTATCATGCTGAATTATGCATGAATTACAGGAAATACATCTGACATGACAAATCGTAGCCAGAGGTTGGATATGACAGTCAATCGCTCTCTTAGATTTGTTTCCAGAAACAAACAGAACTTTGCAAATATTAATACACTAAATAATAACCTGCCACACTGCCTAGTAACACAGGAGCGGTAAGGTGAATCAATCTGTGGAGCAAAACAAAGATAATGAAGAGCGTCATGAAATGATGCACAGTAAGTTATTGGAATCATACACAGAGATGTATATAGCACATTATCAAATGCCTTTAGGTATATTCTCTCCATTAGGAAAACAACACTGGATTGTGCAAGATGTCATTTGGGGTTATATCACATTGCCTCATTCTCATTAATCGAGAAGTGACAACTGGATAGTGGCATTTGATAGAGTAATTCTTGATTAACCAGAGAGTGCCTTGTTGATTGGAGCGCTTACTTCTCCATCTCACTCCATAACTGAGAGGGAACAGAACAGAACAGAAAGGTGCTGCAGGCTGAGTTTAGAATCAACCTCAGTAGGTCATTTGAGTTTTGGTCTTCCCCACACATCCATGAAATCAGGGATTCGAGGAAAGCACGGAAACATGGTGGCAGTCAGCATGCCTGAGAAGGACGTGCCCTTCTCGGGTGTGAGGTGTTCTCACCTCTGGTTGTTTTAGAGCTGACCATGGTATAATACATCATTCATGCAGAGGTCATTTTTCTTAGTCCGTATTTATGGTCAAACTGGTTTCCATTACATAGGTTATTTTGGACTATTTCCACTTACAGAAACCAATTGGATCAATTTTGGGGAAAACCAAAATAATTCTCTGAGATCAGTGCTATTCCATGTGGGCCTTGGGGCCACCAGCGTTAGCACCACAGTGGATTCTGTTACCAGTGCAGATCCTGGCCAGTCAGGATTGTTCAGGAAGCTCTCCAGGCAATTCTGGAGATTCACACTGACCTGGAACACTTGGTTTGAGAAGATGGAAAAGGCCAGCCTCCCTCCCTCCGCTGCCTTAGGATTCCCAGCAGGGCGCCTTTTCCCTTTGCGCAAAAATTGCAGGAGGGAGGGTAGACAAGAATAGAGAGGAACTGAGGAAAAGCCGAGTCCCTCAGACTGATACTCATTTTTCTTAGATCAGCAGTTCTCAAACATGCGAGAGCATCAGAACCATGGGGAGGGCTTGTTAAAACACAGAGGCCTCAGTTCAGAGAGACAGTAGGCATCTTGCATTTCCAACAAGTTCTCAAGTGAGGTTTCTCCAGGGATCACACTTTGAGAAGCACTGTCTTGGAGGAACCCTCAGACTGGGGAACACACTTCAAGCACAGTATGCGCTAAGAGTCTTGCCAGGTGGGGAGAAAGGCTGGTGGGAGACGGAGCAGAGATTTGGGAGCTGGGAGGGGAAAGTAAGCAGAGTTGGGAGCACAGGACGTGTGGAGAGTGAGCCTGAGGTAAGGAGGGCTGTTCCCAAAGGAGCAAGCCAAGCCTGCGGGTGGGTGCAGGAGAAGATGGGCTTGGGCTTGGGCTTGATGGAGGGCAGGAGCCATTCATTAGAGAATGTTCGCCCTTTGAAGTGCTGGGGGTGCTGTGGACAGAATGCTGGTGTCCCCCATACCCACATGTGGAAGCCCTAACCCTCAGAGCGATGGCCTTTGGGAGGGATGAAGTTTACGTGAGGTCACCAGGGTGGAGGCCCGATGGAGGGGGTAATGCCCTTCTCTGAAGAGGAGAGGACTGGACCTCACTCTCTGCTGACACCTGCATCTCAGGCTTCTGCCTCCAGAGCCCTGCGGAATCAACGTCAACTGGTTAAGCCCATTCCCCTCCTCCAAATCCCCGTCTACAGTATTCTCTTGGAGCAGTCTGAAGGACTAAGATTAAGTGGTTTATTAACCGTTACTCACAGATCAGCCTTCTAATTCATTCTCTTTATAAGTTGAGAATAAAATTATTGCTTAATTTTCCACTTTAAAAAATAAAATGTTTGTGTCAGAGTGCACATACATGTATATATTTTTACATGCCCTGCTTTTTTTCTATAAACCACAGTCTAAATGATTTAATAAGACATTTAAACATTTTTTTATACATTGATTTGCTTTTTATTAGGTCCTTAAAGTAGCAGAGATTTTTATTCAATGGAGAGGAGATGTGTGAGCACATTTTCGATAAAATCTATTTTTTCAATATTGAGATGTAATGAAGACACATATTTAGTGTCTATTGGGCCTTTGGAAACACTCATCCTAAAGAGCTTCGTTGCTGACCTTGTACATTTCAATGGCTCTCTATGACTTCGGTTAGATTTAGTATTTTAAAATACATGGGTTTAAATCAATTATAATATTATGTGTTCAAGTTGAAACAATACATACTTATGACTTGAATAAAGAACCAATTTGGCTGCTTTATGGTCCTACAGCAGCCTCAGAATCAAAGGCTGGGTTCCCCAGAGAAATCAGAGTAACAAAAGGAGGGAATTATTAAGAAAATGGAGGCTACACAGAGGGTTGTAATTTGTGAGGAGAAACCCTTGAACTATTTAAGAAAATGCATGTTTTTCAAAGCAAAATGCTTCTGAAATATACAGACAGAGGTTTTTATTATTGTATTGCATTTTGCTATTTAAAGATCGCCATGGCTGCAGCCGTGGGGTTTAGCTGTGGGTCTTGCATTTGAATCTCAGCTCTGCAGTTTAGGTGCCTGTGAGCTTGGGAAGTCGTGTACGGGGTAAGAGCTTCCCTCCACCCTAAGATCAGTCATGAAACAAACTGATGATAGGCAGGTTAATGAGAAAAGGGGCACAGATTTACTATTTTTATATGCATAGGGGCATTGCTGGGAACAAATGTGAATATCCAAATGGCGGTAGGATTTGAGAGCTTACCCACCATCTTAAAGGGGAGGTGGGCCTCTCGGGGAGAGTAGGTGGTTTTAAGGAAGAGGATGGGTCCTCAGGACAGACAGAGGTGTGACAGCTTGTGACCATCTGCCTGGTGTGGGGTCCACTTCTAGGCCCCTCCTGGGACAGCAGTCTTCCTGCTTGGTGACCCCTGGGGAAGGGCCCTGACACCTGAGGCCCTTTGGAAGTTCCATGGTGAGGCCGAGCGGGGGAGTCAGGACGAAGCCTCTCCCTGCAACTGCAGTTTCTCACGGGCCTTCAGCTCAGGGTGTCGAAGCAGCACGCTTTGGGAGGACAGCCCTGGGTTCCCACAGACACACTTTGGGGTGGGAGCCCTCGACTCCTACACTTACTTATCTCCTCAGTTTCTTCATCTCACAATGGAGGCCCTTCTAGATATAAAATACATATTTTAAAGGCACTCTTCAACTGAATAATGATTCCACAGACTTCTAACTTTTCAGATACAAACTGGAGCATGTCATAGAAGAAAACACCCTAGTAACTACACAGTCACCCAAGATAAAAGTCTCCAATGTCTTATTTTTTTAGAATCAATATAAGCCCAATGAAAAAGAATAACACAATTCTCTTCTGTATTTTTTTCTATGAAATAGATGACAAATGTAAATGAAAGCCTTCTATATATTTCTAAAATAAATGGGAAAATTTCTTCATAAAAGGAATATCCACCCTCAGGCTGAAATCTTTTTATGCCAATGTTGTCCCCAGCTGGTTCAATTTTCCTTTATAGCATATCATTTATTAGGGGTTCGTAATGGGAATGCTGAAAGCCCGTAAATACTGTGATCCTGGTTGGCACTGCTGAAATAATGGGGCCTTTAATCACTACCTGGGTATAGATGGAGAGAGAAGTCTCTGTGGTGTTGAAGCAGAAAGACGACACGGAAAATCCCTAGAGGAGAAACAAGCATTTTTTGGATATTAGCGAAGTATTTCACCAGTGACCTCTAGCCAGTACAGCCGAGTCCACAAGAACAAGGGGTTTTGTCGCAAGTGATAAATGGGGACTCGTGCACAGGTACACCGGTGTTGTAGCAAGTATTTCATGATGCATTAGTCCACACTTGTTAAGGTTATTAAGATAACAGTACTTTGTTATTTTTTATGGATTTTCGTAATTGCAAAGCACCTTATGATTTATCATGCAGTCTATGATTAGATATGCTTGACCCAATCGATAGCCTGTTAATTACTAGTAGCTGTTTTACATGCATTCTAAAAATACCTGAAGTCAGAAAGTTGTTAGTTAAGTCATCTCAGCCAGCAGTCAAAATTATACACATCTTTCATAAATACAAGAGACCCATTTCATTTAAAGGGGAAGCCATTATGCCATGAAAAATTGAATGCCATTTATATGGGAGCAGACAGATTACGCTGTGTTAAAGAGAAAGTCGTTCAGTTTTTTGATCAAATCCTATTCTTGAGTAGATTGGAAAGAACCTGTTTGTGAGACCAGCATTTGCTACCAGTAGGTATTTCATAAAGAAGAGTATGCCCCATTTTTCCTGAAAATGTTGTTATTCAATGGAATACCAAAGTCTTCTGACTGATAAAACCAAAACTCTAACACAGTGGGATCCATGGTAAGCAATACCAATTCGCCAGGTGGAACTGGGCATGTATATTCAGGTGGTTATTTATATTATGTCCTTACTGGATAGGAGAAGTTTGAGTCTCAGGTCTTTTAAAACCAGTTGTTTTCAAGGCAGGGTACTTCCCCCGATGACGTCCTCCCTCTCCCTCTGACCTGACCAGGCGATTCACACTCAGGACCCCTTTCTATTGACATGGGACACTACAGTCACACTGCACCCTGCTTCCCTGTGGGACTATCCTTATTAAATTAGTTATGAATAGCTTGCAGGAAGTCAGATGTCCATGTCTGAGTCACAGGACTCCTGGAAGGGTTTGGAATGGCTAGAGAGGGCAGAGCAAAGGTGCCCGGAGCGCACAGCAAAGATGGCTCTGGTGGCCCTTATGCTGGGCAGAGCCCCAGGGTGGCAAAAGTGGATGAACGTGATTCCACACCTTCTGCTTGACAGTGGAACCCGCCTCTGAGGCAGGAGCACAGAGAAAGATGTGCTGGCACCCGGTAATAGGTGCAAGCAGGGCCAGAAGCAGAGGGTGGAGGAATGCTCAGCATGGTCTCAGGTAGAGAGAAGCCTCACATCCTCTGCCAAAGGGCAAGACGGCATTCTGCCTTCTTCTTAACCTCCCTCCCTCCAGTGGGATCTCTGCTATGACAAACCCAAATTTCTACTAAAGCAGGTGCCTAAGACTTCTATCAGTATTTTTCAAGGACCATGAAGTGTCCTCTTTTATATGTATGTACACACAACAGAAACATTTCAGGAGAAAAGAGATATACTTCACTATATTTTTAAAAAGGAGAATGTGAGGTTAAGGGTCAACAAATAAGACCTTCAACAATTTGTTGTTATTATTAAGATTTAAGTAACCTCAGTGTTTTGAGTGGGAGGCTCTGCTTTTCAGATTTAATCACTTTGCTCTAAAATAGTTCTTTTTCAGTTTGAGTTTTCTTAGGAAAAGAAAAAACTCAAACCTTTAAATTATGTTTGCCTGACAGATTGGGTTATGGTTCTGGGTGCCAAACAGAACCATCATTTTCGATGAGAAAGTGTTTTTTTAGAGAATATTCTAGGCATCGCCATTCTCCAACTCCCCATTCTCAGAACCTTGATATCATTGTCTAAATACAGCACTAACTAGATGCCAATTTTAAGCTTAGAAAAGATTATGGTAAACGAGTCTTTCTTTTCAAAAGTTATGCAGTCTTGTTGGTGAGCTTGATAACTCTGTAACTCCCCCAGGGAAAGAAGGGAAGTTCCTCCAGGAGAGAAATGCCAGCAAAATGCAGATTCTCACTAGGAAAGTCCTTAAAAACCAGAGGGGTCACGGGTTCACCCCATGGGAAAATCATTTATGCTATGAAACTTGGGGTGAAGTCAGAAAAGTAGACTTGAGGTTGCAAACCCTCCTAGAGATCCAGGGCAGGTTCTCTGCTGACTCTCAAGTGTTGGGGCTACACTGTGGGAATATCTGCCCCATCCCCTGAAGAGACCTCAAATGAGATGAGGCCACCCCTAGGGAGCTCCCATAGAGAAGCAGTCCCAGGTCAGAGAGCCGATGGTGTGGGGAGACTCGAGGTCAGCTCTAACAATCAGTAAGCTGGGGTAGTTAATAGATGGAAAAAGCCAGAAGAAACAAGGAGGGAACATGTGACAAGGACTGTGTATGGTATCTCATGACAGGGGAGCTGTCTGGGTAAGCAGCTGGGGTTCCCTTCAGTGGGTTCAGGAGACAATCTGAGGTTAAATCAGGATTGTGTGCTTCCCTATACGATCACTTATGAATGAGGGCGCAATAAAGATATTTATAGACCAAAAGAGAAAAGAAAAGAAAGACAAGGAAGAGAGGAAGGGAGAGTCTCTGCCCTTCAGAGTTGTTGAAAAAGCTAACAGGGGTGAAAGAAGTGGACTCCAGGAGAAGGGATTTGAATGTAGGAAAAAAAAAAGTGATCAAATAAGCTGGCAAATATATTGCTGAAATTGGAACATAATTTGACCATTGTAGTAAATTCTGATTCTGGGAGTACTGAAAACAAGGTGGGAGTGAAACAGGACCCAACCATAATACGTAAGAAAGAGGTGTGTCATCTATTTAAGGTGAGCTATGTTAAGATTCTTGAGTTGTTTTCTAGAAATGTAGATAAACAGATTAAGTTTATAGATTATTAAGTCAAGTGTGCACAAGAAAAATTTAAGAGTGAGGAAAACTTAACACACATATGCATTTTTGGCAGGGTGGAAAATGGCCCAGGTGATTTGGGAAGCAGTCTGCATTTCCCCAAAATGTTCACCACAGAATTGGGCTATGACTCAGCACAGAAAAGGGAGAGCGAACACATCTACTCCCGAGACATGTCAGGTTCTCCGCAAACTTCTTATTTACTAGTTCTTGGGTAAAACACCACACCTGGGAGAGTCAAAGAAAAACACCCAGTAATGAAGTGGGCTGCTTCTACACCTTGCTGGGCCCATTAGCAGGTGGGGGCCCGTCACCTGCACGGTACTGTGACCCCCACACTCCTGGCACTCCCAGCCCGTCCTGGTTCCGTGATACTCGTGAGCCCTCCTCCCAGGCTGCAAGGCCCCAAGCAGGTGTGGTGGAGAGAGACCAGCAGGCTTATGCGAGAATATAGAAAAAAACAGATCTACAGTTACATATCTGCATATGTTTACATGTTCTTTCTTTTTTAGTGTATTTATACATATTTATACTCATTTATTTATCTTCACATATGTGTTAATTATATTATATTATATATTATAGTTGTATTATTATATTATAAATACATTCTTGGGTTTTTTTTTGAGGATAAAGGTATTTATTGAATACTGCAAGCAGCCCACATATATATACTGGACGCTGAGACCCCGAACTCTCCTTCATCCCTTTGGTGCCCATCACACAGGCAGTTAGAACTTTACTCTTCAGAAAGATCACCTAATCTGAGCAGGTCCAGAAGGAAGACCAGAGACACTGAAGTTGGAGATGTCATACCCCAGTGGATCACTGACTGCTTCCAAACTAATAATTTCATTCACATGTTCTGAATTTCCAATTCGCTTTTAGTTCATCTCCCTTTCTTTTTAAACTATTCTATATGGGAAAATTTCCAACTTCACAGACATAGAGAGAATAGTGTCATGAATCACATAGAACCAATTAACAGCATTAAGAATGATTAGCATTTTGCTAATCTTGTTTCATCTACACTGCCCCCTTTTTTTAGGTTTGTTTCTCTTGATGATTATATTTATTTATTTATTTATTTATTATATTGGTATTATTAATGTACAATTACATGAACAATATTATGGTTACTAGACTCCCCCTATTATCAAGTCCCCACCAAATACTGCATTACAGTCACTGTCCATCACCGTAGTAAGATGTTATAGAATCACTACTTGTCTTCTCTGTGCTATACTGCCTTCCCCATGCCCCCCCCACTACATTATGTGTGCTAATCGTAATGCCCCTTTTTCCCCCTTATCCCTCCCTTCCCACCCATCCTCCCCAGTCCCTTTCCCTTTGGTAACTGTTAGTCCATTCTTGGGTTCTGTGAGTCTGCTGCTGTTTTGTTCCTTCAGTTTTTTCTTTGTTCTTATACTCCACAGATGAGTGAAATCATTTGATACTTGTCTTTCTCCACCTGGCTTATTTCACTAATCATAATACCCTCTAGCTCCATACAGTTGTTGCAAATGGTAGGATTTGTTTTCTTCTTATGGCTGAATAATATTCCATTGTGTATATGTACCACATCTTCTTTATCCATTCATCTACTGATGGACACTTAGGTTGCTTCCATTTCTTGGCTATTGTAAATAGTGCTGCAATAAACATAGGGGTGCATCTGTCTTTTTCAAACTGGGCTGCTGCATTCTTAGGGTAAATTCCTAGGAGTGGAATTCCTGGGTCAAATGGTATTTCTATTTTGAGTTTTTTGAGGAACCTCCATACTGCTTTCCACAATGGTTGAACTAATTTGCATTCCCACCAGCAGTGTAGGAGGGTTCCCCTTTCTCCACATCCTCGCCAACATTTGTTGTTGTTTTACTTTTGGATGTTAGCCATCCTAAGAGGTGTGAGGTTATATCTTACTGTGGTTTTAACTTGCATTTCTCTGATGATTAGCAATGTGGAGCATCTTTTCATGTGCCTGTGTGGCCATCTGAATTTCTTCTTTGGAGATGTGTCTGTTCAGTACCTCTGCTCATTTTTTAACTGGATTATTTGCTTTTTGTTTGTTGAGCTGCGTGAGCTCTTTATATATTTTGGATGTCAACCCCTTATCGATATGTCATTTATGAATATATTCTCCCATACTGTAGGATGTCTTTTTGTTCTAATGATGGTGTCCTTTGCTGTACAGAAGCTTTTTAGTTTGATATAGTCCCACTTGTTCATTTTTGCTTTTGTTTCCCTTGCCCGGGGAGATATGTTCATGAAGAAGTTGTTCATGTTTATGTCCAAGAGATTTTTGCCAATGTTTTTTTCTAAGAGTTTTATGGTTTCATGACTTACATTCAGGTCTTTGATCCATTTTGGGTTTACTTTTGTGTATGGGGTTAGACAGTATTCCAGTTTCATTCTCTTACATGTAGCTGTCCAGTTTTGCCAACACCAGCTGTTGAAGAGGGTGTCCTTTCTCCATTGTATATCCATGGCATTATTTTATATTTTTGTATAACATTTATATATTTGTATTAGCTATGTAATATATAAATATAAATTATTAACATAAGCATATAAATACAATAAATAAATAAAAATGTATAAATGTCACTAGTAATTTCTTAGAAGTAAGAAAAGAAAACCCCAATAAAAATGGTCAAATGTGTGCCAACATTTCACAACAGAAGACATGAGAATGGCTAACAAGTATATAAAAGATGTTGGACATTACTAGCCCATCAAAGAAAACCAAATGGAACGACAGTGAGATAGTTCTGCACCCACTGACGTGGCTGAACATAAGAGACGGGCAATCCCAAGTGCTAGTGAGGATGTAGAGCAAAGTGACAGTGACAGAAAGCAGGTCAGTCTGATTCTGGGGCCAGGAGTGGGGAAGGCAATCGACTGCAAAAGGAAAGAGGAAGGATTCTGGACTCAGGGCTCTTCTGTGTCTTGACTGTAGAGGTGGTTGGTTACACATATACAATTACCAGCCAATTGTGCACTCAAAATACAGCTGAGATCAAACCATCCAAAGATGTGGTAATAACAACTCAGAAAATATGCATCAGTCAGGTCTTTGAATACTAGTGGTTTCTGGAGAAATAGTTTCTATGTCTAGGACAGTCCAACATTCAACAATATCATTTACCTTATATGTTGGCTTGGAGAAACACAAACTCTTGACAGCAGCTATACATGCACTAAATCTCAAGTCACAAAGTGCTATAGAAATATTGAAGCTATTTAAAATGGTGCTATTAGGAAGTAGTAGAAGCAGTACATTTTTTCTAAAGAACTGGTCAATCTATTTTTGAAGCTACTTTTAGAACTCTGGGTACATTCTCCTGATCCTTCTCAATGACACACTTTGTCTTGGAAACTGAGTTTCATTTTTGCAAACAGTTGAAAGTCACTGGCATGTAGTCTTTTGAATTAAGGAAGTATTTTATGAGTGATACTTCAGTGGGTGGTCCGACCCTGATGGGCTTGTCAATCAACAGCTTCAATGAGCTGTCAGGGCACGAGGTGCTCTCTAAGCAAATGCAGAGATGAGAGTATGCCACACTGCTCTTGACATCTGTCTGCTTTGTTCATGGTGCATATATTGTCATTATGTGCCAGGGAAGGACTGTTTGAGCAATGGCGAGTAACTCAATGTGGAAAGAAAACCTTACTTAAAGGTTTTGAGCCCTTTAAAGATGGTGTCACTGATAAGCAGTGGGAATTTTAGGGTGAGGCTTGTTTCTGGAAACTAATCTTGAGTTTGGTTACAATCATTTATGTTTAAGTTATAATGGAAGAGTCAGGAAGGTGGTGAGGAAGTGGATCTGATTAGGAATAAATATGGTTCTGAAAATACATTTGCCACAAAGAGGTGAAGGTTGACTAGATCTTTAAGGGAGAAGAGGCACATAAGGAGAGGAGGGCTCAGACCTGGTTCTAGGGAGAGCCCATTGCTCTGCAGCCCTGTTTCTAGTCCCACCTGCCAGCACTAAAATGGAAGTTGGAATTTTAAATAAAAACACTTTGATTTTATTTATATTTGTAAGGTTAAGCTATAAAGGATGATGTTTACCTATCTAGTGCCCAAGAGAAATTACAGTAAGAAGCAGAACCACGCATCTTATGTCCAGGGGTGGCATGTTGACTGGACAGGTAAGGGTGCTGGGCGGAGCTCTGGAAGCTGCTGGGGATTTGCGCAGAGCCCCAGGGCTTGCCCTCTGTGCATTCTGTAGCACTTCCTGGCCAGTGGCCTCTGCTTGGTGGCTGTCTTCCCTGTGGTGGCACTAGGTGCCTGGAACTCTGCCTGGCCATTCTCTCCCGACCCAGTTTCTCCTGGTCCAGACCCTGCTCACTCTTACCACCTCCACTCAAGAAATATGACCCTCCCTGTGAATCCTCCATGATGCAAATTTGATGGCCCGTAGAAGTCAGGGTTGAATTCTCCTAACAAGACGGAAAGGCTTTCCTTTCCCTAGGGGGTAGAGAGGGCTTAGAGCTTGCATTTAAGAGCAGGGAGGGTAGAGCTTGGGGCTGTGGATGGTGGAATAGGGGAATAGTGCAGGGGGTGGGGAGTGGGGAAGATTTTCCTCTCAGAACACGTGGACAATTTCTACTATGGCAAAGAACAGTGGCTTTCCTGGCATGCTATTATCTGCACAGTACACTGAACTAGAGAGGCAGCTGCTGGCCGTTGTATCTGTGAGAGAATGTGTGGATCGAGAAAGTAGGCAAAGGTGTTCAAGGGAGGGACGGTGGCCATTTGAGGGGATCCCCTTAGATGGGTGCTGCCCAGATGTCCTTTCGTTAGACTTTGCTCACCATTCACTTGAACGACACAGACGAGCATCCTGAAGAGGTTTCTAAGAGCCATACTGGGAATGGGCACCAGTGTGTAATCTAGGGTCAGGCAGTCCTGGGTTAAAATCCAGCTTCATTACCTATTAGATGTGTAACAACAGGTCAGTTATTTAACTTCTTAAGACCTCATTTTCCTCACTTTAAAAGTGACATTAAAAACAGAATTTACTTTGTTCATAATAATTGCTCTATAAATGTTGAGGATGGAAGGAAAGAGGAAGAAGGAAGGAGGGAAAGACATGAAATGGAAAAGGAAGAGAAGCAAAGCGAAGCCCGCCAGTCTGTTAAAGAACAGTTGTGAGCAACCTCACAGGCATTTCAAGGGAAAGACGGGACTAGATGTTTCTTCCACTCCGTAGAACAACAATGGAAATTGATGTTTATAAAGTGGGGAGATGGTAAACACCAAGCGTTGCTCATTAATCCAGAGACAGAGTGGAATATGTAACAGCAAATTATTTAGAAGGGCCGTTCAGTGGCTCTCATTTACCCTGCCCGATAATATATGAGCAAAAGGCAGGCGATTACAAGGGGAGGCATCCCGTTTAAAACAGATAAAATGGAATATCGTACTGTTTACTCACCACATAATTATCTTGTACAAGTCTTCACTGCAGGATATTATTGTGACAAACAGTTTAAGCTGTGGATGAGACATTTATAATAATCAGAACATGTGGAGTCACAATGCTCCTCCCAAATTACAAGCCCTACGATGTTGTATGCCGTGAATGGAGGAGCTGAATGAAATAAAAAGAGGAGAACGTGGAGACTTCACAGGCGAGCCAAGCCTTGAGACCCCCACTGGTCCCAAACCCTCCTAGCTTAACTCCTGATGTACAAGAAAAGTTTTTTGCTTGTGTGCACTTTATTTCTTCTCTCCTGGATTATTTCCATTATTTTTTTCATTATGTGAAAACACAGGATTGCATTTAGATGCAATTTTTCCCCAAGATCATTGACTAAATTAATTAATTTATGGAAGAATTGACAGCATATAGTACAGTCGGCATTAAAGATGGCCAAAAATTGTTGTATTGGCCACAAAATCAGATAATTTAATGTCGTAAGTGCTTTGGCGGTAGTGAATGTTCCAGATTGATTGGCTATGTTGACTAGATCACTCTGATTACTACTAAATTGCTATTTCTCTTCTCATGTGGATACAGCCAGTAGAAATGGTATGCTTTCCTCTAAAACATCTGGACCTAAATTCTATTAGAGACATGATGAACCATTAGCTTGTACTGGCTGACAGTTGGAATAAATATTTTTTTTCCCTGTAGTTTGACTAGAACCAATGCCAGAACAGTGAGAACTTAAATCAAACCAGTTGCTTAACATTATAAAAACCACAGTAGCAACAAACAAAATCCCAGATATTTGTTTTTGTAGAACTCAAGTCTGTTATACTCAATTAATTTAGTTAAAGCCCTTGATGTATAAATTCACTAAGCCTGGTATCCCTAAATCTCTGTATAAGTACAACTGTGTCTTATGTCAGGCAATAAAGTACTTTATTCAGGAAGAGTTTCTGTACTCGTGAATAAATTTAATGGACATATATAAATGTGTGTGTTATGAAGTATGAATTTTCATGGTTCCTCTAAACCTAGTTTTAATATTAACCAAATGAAAATATCCTTTTTAGTATAAGGTTTATAATACCTTGCTTTGCTACTTGAAGGTTATTGTTTTCTTCTGTCAAACTGAATATAAAGTAAGCTCGAATTGTCATGGAACTAAACTGATTTTTAAAAATTTTAACACATTTTAAGTTTGCTCTATATCTTTAGAATGGGATTGGCTCTGTAAATGAATGGTGCATTATGGATATAAATATTCTTTTTGCTTTTACAGATTGCAAAGGAGGAAAAGGATTAGTGAGGATTGCATTTCCATATATGGGCTCAATGTATATTTGCTGAGTAGATTTAAAGCAGTGCATTCTACCAGCTTAATATTTCTTTGGGGAGCCATGGCTATCTTAAAGGGAAAATACACACACAGACACACACAGACACACACACATACACACACACACACATGAAGACACAATGCATCACTGCTCTTTGAGACCAACAGAGGTATACTCATGAAGGTAAAGAAGGTCCTTCAAGAAAAAGAACCTACTAAAGCAACTCATCTCCGTGGTCTACCTCCCTCGCTTGGGGTTGCCTCTCTTGAAAAGCAGCTTTTAAAATCTAGCTTAGTATCTCAATGCTGTAGAGTGTACAGAGTAGGAAGAATATGGCTTCCAGCTGATTCTCAACGAGCAGGAAGGTCTGGAACAAACCTTCACGTGGCTGTCACAAGCCCAGCAGACGTGGCTCAGTCGCGCCCCCTCCCAGCCTCCCCTTTGACATGGTGGTCGGCTTTTTTTATTCTTTCCTAGCTAAAGACATGTTGACGGGAATTACTGGATAGCTTCTGGGAAAATAATTTTAAGGGGAATTGTCTCAACTGACATGCACCCTTTTTGTTCTTGACCCTTTCATCTTCCTTTTGCCTGGAACGGACAAGGAAGACACTCTATTGAAGACTGTGTGCTAAGGCTAGAAGGAGCCTGCATCCTGCTTCCTACTGGACAGAAAAACCAACTGTAACTGGATGGTGGGGGTGTTACATTCACTTTTACCTGGACTTCATGGAGATGACCTAAGTCAGATGTGCACCTCCACACAGAGGGAGGCTGTGTACCAGGAAGTCAGTAAGGCACTGGAGGGGCGTCTTCCTGGTGGGGCGCTGGTATGGCCTCTCCTTGGCTGCCCCACTTGCCCGTTGGGGCCAGTCCTGTGCTGGGAGGGAGGGGAAGAGTGGATTGCATCTGCAAGGCCCGGTCAGGTCCCCACCTTCTTACATCTGCCATTTTCCCAGCTCCCCCTGCACCGGCAGGCATGGGGGAGAGTCTGTCTGACCTTGAAGAGAAGCACTGTGCCAGGTCTGGCCACCTGCTCCCAGGTGAGCCTCCCTGCCTGGGCTTGGCACAGGGCTGAGTCAGAGGCGGCAGGAAAGGCAGCCATACAGAACCTTCCAACCCACAGGGCAGCACCACGTGGTGAGATGGGTACTCCCAGCTGCGAGGCAGGCCTGGGGCCTCCCAGGGCCTCCTGGCTTCTGTGGCTCGCCACTGGCTCTGTGGAGATGCTCATGGCTCTGGAAGTCACTGCTCCGTTCGAGTGACTGGATGCCGTCAGCACCACTCATTACTGTCCCTAAGCCCCAGTTCAGGGGAGAAAAGCCTAATATTGAAGCATTAGGGCTTCTTAGCTTGAAAAAGGCCCCACAACGGAGGGCTTATGAGCAATGACACAGTCCTCCTGGCTCTGGGGGCTGGAGCCCAGCTCAAGGCACCGGCAGATCCTGCATCTGGTGAGGCTGCTTCTGGGTTTACAGATGCGTCTCCTCCGTTGTGTCTTCACCTGGAGGAGGGTGGAGGCCCTGGGGTCTCCTTTATAAGGAGGCTCATCCCATTTGGGGCTCCACCCTCATGACTTTATCACCCCCAGAGGCCCCGCCTCCTGACACCATCTCCTGGGGGTCAGTCTTCAGCATGTGAGTGGTGGAGGTTGGCACATTTGGTCTGTATCAGTTACTTTACCTGAAGTGAAATTGCAGATAGATGGAAGCAAATAGTCTGGTTTTCCCAAGGGGTTTATTGGGCCTTAAAATTTTCCTCTATCACTGTAGTCGGAATCACTGACCCATGATAAACTAGATGAATCCCCTCACAGAGCCATGAACAGGCGGAGCCCACACCATCGGTTATGGACTGAATGTTTGTGTTCCCAAATTCATATGGTGAAGCCCTTAACTCCCAAGGTAACCATTCAAAGGAAGCAAATAATTAAGATCAACTGAGGTTGTATGGGTGGGGCCCCATAACGGGATTAGCATCCTAATAAATGGAGCTTGCTTTTCCTCTGTGCACCCAAAGAGGCTGTGTGCCTGCACAGCGAGGAGGTGCCACCTGCAGCCCAAGGCGGGTGCTCTCCCTGGAACCCACCAAGCCCTGCCTTGACTTTGCACTTCTAGCCCCAGACCTGTCAGAAGTAAGTGCTGGTGTTTATAAGCCCCAGCTGGGCCGTCTGGAGAGCAGCCCCGCTCACTTAGATGCCACCTCATACAGTTGGAATCAAACATTTCGTCTGTGGTTCCTGATGACTGCCCTTCTCTCCCATAGACCCTAAGCCGCATGGGGCCGGGGGCTGTCGTCACGTCTTCGGTGTTGTATCCCTGTGCTGGCACAGGGCCTCATACACAGAGACTTTATCAATCTCTGTTGAAATAGGGTTCAACCTCTTACAGGGAACAGGAGACACGAGGCTTTACCCTAACTTCCTTCATCAGTGTTTCTCTTTTCCCATTTAGGGAAACCACAAACAGAAAGCTGGCAAATGATTTGCCTGAGTTCACTCAACAATTGCGTGGCAAGTCAAGACAGACAGAAAGCCTCCTGCGTCCCCTGCTGGGCAGGCCAGGCAGTCGAACTGGCTTCAGGTCAGCAGGAAGGTGGCAGCTGGCTGTGGAGCCTGGAACTCATGGGCACTGAGATTGCTGTTTACTTAGTCACAGGATTGTGGGGAGCATGCCACATTCCCATTTCACAAAATTCAATGTGAGGCTGCAACCACATCTGGGATGCACCTCCTTGGCCCTGGGAGACCCTGACCCACCCCATCTGTGCCCCAGTGCTTGCTCATCTGCCCTGGTGAGAATTATGACCTTCCAGTTATACTGATGGGGTTCAGAACCCCAACCCCAACACAGCTTATTGTCCGGGCAGATTGTTTCAAGGTGAAGGATTGTGAGGAATGGCAGGTGCAGGAAGGGCTTTCTGACCTCCCCTAAAGCAGGTCATGAGACCCACGACAGGGGCATCCTTCTCTTCAAAGACACCAACACCAAGAAGAGACCCAACAAGCAGGCCTTGCTGTTTCCCAGCCCCCGTTCCCACCCTGAGCTCACGACCTTTGTCCTCCCAATGACCTCCACTCTTCATCAAACCCAGCATGAAACACTCAAGTTTAGGTGGTTCTTTGTGTTTTCATTTTCTTATGAGGGCTTCATGTCATGAAAAACTTACATTAATAAATCTGTAGGCTTTTCTTCTGTAATCATCTTATGGGACAGGGGTCTCCATCCAGAACCTAGAAGGGTTAGAGGAAAAGGACATCTTCCCTCCCTTACAAAAATTACCTTAATCTCTTTGGCTCTTTGCCTTCTCCAAATTTGTTCTCTGGGTTAATAAGATGATGCGAGCGATTTCTGCTGTTCAAGGTCACTCTAAGGATGAGATGAAATACTTCATGTGAGATTTCTAGTGCAGTGGCATCTAGAATCTTGTGCCCTCTTCTGTGTGACTTTTCATCCAGTGACCTATAAAAACGGTCATTGGTTATGAACGTATTTCAGATGAGCAGACGAAGGCCTAGACCCTTAGTTCTTGCTGGAGGAAAACCCCCTCCACCATCTTAGGTTCCAGTGGTTGGGGGCCTGTGAATTAAAGGAAAACAGACGAATAAGAGAAATACAATGTTGATTTACATGTGTGCACACACCCGGGAGTACTCGGCAATGAGCTCAAGCTGATATATCAGCTTCTAAATGAAGGAGGTGTAGGGTTTCGCTGGGAAGTCTGTGGGGTTTTTGGTGCTAACCGGCAGGTGAATGCTCCCTTTCAGGGCTCCGGATCAGCCTTCTCCCTGCAGGAAACTCCCTCTGAGGGGGTGAACAGCAGCTACAGCTGGGGAGTATCTATTAAGTTTAAATGATGTTTCTTTCCTGCAGCTGCTGATTGTTCAGATGTTTTCAGTCTAAAGTAATTTTAATCCCTTCATTCTCAAACTTGAGCCAGCCATCAGAGTCACTGGCCAGCTTTGTGAAAACACAGATGGCTGGCCCCACCCCCAGAGCCTGTCATTCAGTGGGTCTGGGGTCAGGGACCATAAAAGGGCATTTGTACAATTTGAGAATCACTAGCTGGAGATTCCATTTACCTGCGACACAGAGACACAGCCTCAGAAATGAATAATGAATCATTGCACTGCTCTGCTGTCCTGACCCCTCAGCTACTGCATGGGTGGGAAGAGGTGGAGGGAAGCCCGGGGTCCTGGATGTCAACTACTGGATTGTGCTGGATGTGGCCAAGACAGACTCCTGGAGTCTCACAGGCCTTGCACGGGAGTGCGCGCATTGGGGTCAGCAGGGCTGGCTGAGCTGTCAGCCTGATGCGCTCTTGCACGGTCAGTGCCCAGCCACGGCCCCCACCTTCCCCCTGCTCCTCACACATTGGGACTGGCAGCCATGCTGACACGCAGGCTCCCGCATCCTAATTCGACCACATCCCTGCTTGGACAGAACACTGATTCCAATAAAGAAATCAGGTACAAAGTTAAAATGGCGATATTCAGAAAGAGAAACAAACGTAAGAGACACTGTTTGGAACAATTCCCTCTCTAGAGGCTAGAAAACCCATCTGTGTGACATTGCTTTGATCTGAGATTTGCAAAGGTGCTTAATGAAGATCTAACACTGAATTCATTGCACAGACCATTCCTCCACCACACAGGTGGAAGGGGTACCTCTGTTCACTTACCATCAAGACAGAAAAGCAAATCCAGAAATGCCACAGCTAGGGACAATAAGAATGACAGAGAACAAGTCACAGAGCTTCTCTGAGGATGATGATGTGTGGTGGTGAGCCTCTCCGGGCACCGTGATACCTCGGGAGATGTCCCTGCCCCACATCCAGCCTGCCAGGAGCAGGGCTCCATCCTGGCAGACCTAGTAAATGTAGAGTTCTGAAATCGTGTTCAGAGGGGCGAGAGCTCACCTTTGAAAAGAAATTCCTTCTTTTTATGTAAAAAAGTTCATACAGTGTAAAGAGTTTATTCAGCTACATTTCATGACATCACCTCCAAAGCATTTTTGTCCAGCAAGCAAAACCATGTGACCATGAGAGTTTCTGTGCTCTAAACAAAGCTATTTCCTGTTACCCCCGTTGAGAGCCGTGTGCCACCCCAAGACCCTGTTCCCCTTTCAGGGCCTGCCCATCCGCGCAAGGGTGGGAGGCATGAAGGCTGGAGGGGTGGAAGCTCAGGGCTGCTTTGCAGTATTTCTCCCTCTTTCATTTTTGGCTTGCTATGTTCAGTGCTTTGCAATGAGGACAGTGACATTCAAGAAAAAGAAACTGCGCTCACACACAGTGCCAATTACACCCTGCATGGGCCTAAATTCCCTTCAACAGAAAATACTGACTCAGCAGTCAGTGTCCCGGGGACACTGGATTTATTGATGCCTAGATTTTGTGGCCACCATCTGTCCCCAACATGGATCTCTCCTTCTCACAAGGGGAGGTGATGGAAAAATGTCCTTAGGTTTGTGTTACTTAACAAACAGCTACATCTCAGACAACTAAAGAACGATATTGCAAGAGCTCCTTTCGGACTCCAACCAAAAAGTCACAGTCACAACAAAAAAAATGTGAGAAACTGGGATTTGGTACATACCCATGAAGAGTCTACTTTCGTTCTTCAGAAATAGTTATCTAAGTAAAAGTCTTTTCTGAAAGAGACTCTACAACATCTCTTGGGGAAAAGGAAAGATTAGCAAGGGTTTCTCAACCTCAGCTCAGACAAAGCTGACACATCTGGGGGGAGAGGAGGCAGGCTGTGAATGGGGCCTTAGTTCTGGGCTCTTATGCCCACCTACCTGCGTCCTGTTTCTCAGCCTTCCTAAACCTAACTTCTTGCTCCTCTTTGCCTCAGGAATCTTGCCTCCAGCCCAGTTGGGGTGACCTAGTTCAGGAAGGTTGAATAAAAAATTATGCCTGGCATTACCATTCTGTTATCCATGATACAGACTGTAAAATTTGAGTACACAAATCTGAACTCTTCTCATAAATAAAACAAAATTATGCAAAAGAGAGTGGTATGTTATTGCAGTGAGCTGAGCTGTGTCCCTCTGGAAGGAGACTGGGGTTCTCTCCTGGTTCCCCACACTTGTGAGCCCACCCGGCAGGTTAGGGGACACTGAGCATTGGGGGTAGGGGTGGGGGGCGGTGGGAATCCCTTCACTAATAAAGGGAAGAAACTGGGACAAGAAATGCCATACAGAGCATGCTCTTTTCCAAGGGATTTGCTTGGCTGTAATTCTTTATGTTCCACAATAAAGCAGGGGCTTCCAGGGAAATGTCTGTGGGTGAGCAAAGAGCTCCAGTGAGCTCAACCATAAAAAGAGGCGCCAGAAATGTCCCAGGAGCACGATTCAGCTGTTCTTCAGGATCTGCTGTGAGCTGTGCCCTTGGGGAGGTCATGTAGCTTCCCAGTGCCTCAGGTTAGCATATAAAGAAACTTACCTCTCAGAGTTATGATAAAGCTAAATAATTTAGCATCTATAAAGTCCTAGGAGATGAAAGGCACCATAGAAATGCAAATTATTATTTTATTAGGAGACACCATCAATAGAAGTGAAAGTAAAATGCTCTCTTTGATGGATAGCCAGCTCAGTTGACGGAGAGCTTTGTGCCTCCATGGAGAGATCTACAACATTTATCCGCTGCGGATAATTGCCTACCCTCTTACTTTGTTTCATCTGTTCCACTTAAGAATTATCTTTGGGAGCTCCTCTTCGGGGGTGACCCACTCATTTCACTCTGACATTCCTCAGCAAGTTGAACAAAATAAGTTGTCATAAATCCCCAAGGAGAAGCCATGCATCCTCATTACAGTAATTATGTTTAAGTGAAGGCTTTTTCATAAAAAAGAAACAGGTATCAAAGGTTTAATTTAAGTTCAAAAGACAGTAAATCACTAGTGGCAATAACTTTAGCTGGAGCCCAGTCGTTAAATGGAGAACTTGTCTTTGAACCTGGGAAAACTTTTTTAGGAGGCTGTCCTTCCTGGTGGGGAGAACCCTATTCAGCTCAGGAAACAAGCTCACAACCCAAAAAAGGCAGTCCCCCAGCAAGGAGGCCGGCAGCCGCAGCTCCGGTGAGTGTGGTCAGTCGCTCTTGAGGCTGGCCTCCTCTCTCTTCGCTTGGGCTCCCCAGCCAGCCTCTTCCGCACAGGTGATTAGAGGGCCGTGGTTTTCACCACAGCCTCCAGTCTGGCTGCGGGTCCACAGACTCTGTCCTCAGTCAGCTGCCAGAAGAGGGAGGAAACCTAAAGGCTGTTCTGCCTTAAAGTGTGGGCAAATGGGAACGGGCTGCACAACACCGGCGGCTTGTAACTCCTAACTTCTACCATGAATGATCACATTTTCTCTAACCCAAATCTGGAACATGGCTCCAAAAAGTGTCTTTATGCTATTTTCCTGTGATAGGTAGTCAAAGCAACAAAAGCATTTAAAAATTGGATTTTCTGGATTCTTTTTATTTATTTGAACAAAGGAAAAAAATGCTTAGATTTAGGATTATTTGGAAAACAATACATATGGCCCCACATATAAAATTCCTAGTGACAAAAAATGAAGGTAAGCTTGACTAGCAAACTGAATTAATACAAATTGTCTCAGGCCATTAGGGCTGCTACAAAACAGTACCATAGACTGATCAGCTTATAAACCACAGAAATTTATTTTTTATTTCTCACAGTTCTGGGAGCTGGAAGTCCCAGATCTGGGGGCCCGCATGGGTGGGCTCTTGGAAGGGCTCTTCTTGGGGCTGCAGACGGCCTGTGACCTCACATGTCCTCGTGTGCTAGGATCTCTCGGTCCTCTCCCTTATCAGGGCACTGAGCGCAGCATGGGGGCTCCATTCTCGTGACCTCCCCATCTCCCGGAGGCCTTGCGCCTGATCCATCACCCTGGGGGTTAGGTTTCCACATATGAATCTGTGGGGACACAGGCACTCAGTCCATCGCATAAATGCTATGAACTTATATAAATATTTGCTATTTTAAGTATCTGCTTGTTTCTAGTCTTGGGGGTCAGAGTGGGCTCTGAAGAAATGCGTGCTTGGCGTAGACTCCGGGCTGCCACTCCTGTGGGTGGGGACTGGGCCTGTGACAGAGGCTGTGGGAGCCTTGGCTTCCTTATCGAAGGACCTATGTGGTCTTATAGGTGAAACGCACAAGTGTGCTATCTGGCATCAAGTAGACTTTTAATAAACAGGACTCTCTCTCCTTTTTCTATCAGCACTTAGAGAAGGAAAATGCACTGCTGGGTAGTCTGTGAATTATTTTAATGAGAGAGATTTGAAATCAAATGGCTTTTGTTTATCACAGCTTATATCAGTCAGTAACAACCAAGCACATTTATCCCAGGTATTTCTGAAGGTAGAAGTTCTGAACATCTAGAGGAGCAGTTGTGAAGGTAATTGCCAGATATGGATATGGTATTTCATTAGGAAAGATAGTTTTGAACTCATGCCATTTATAATATATGTGACAAAAGACAGAAAGCAAAGGAATTAGAGTCCTAGTCTTTGCTTAGTTCTTATAGAATTAAAAATATTTTTGACATGGGTACTTTATACCTCAAGTACACAACACATAAAAACACCTTCTATCTGTATCGTTTTGACATTGTCTAAGTGTTTTGACAAACATTAAAATAATTTCCTTAACAACACCATTGCAATTTAAAGGGGCAGATTTATTCTTTTTTTTAATATAATTTATTTTGGTATCATTAATCTACAATTACATATGCAATATTATGGTTATTAAACTACCCCTTCATCAGGTCCCCCCCACCAACCCCATTACAGTCACTGTCCATCAGCGTAGTGAGATGCTATAGAATCACTGCTTGTCTTCTCTGAGTTATACAGCCCTCCCCGTGCCCCCCTAACATTACATCTGCTAATCTTAATGCCCCTTTTTCCCTCTTATCCCTCCCTTCCCACCCATTTTACCCAGTCCCTTACCCTTTGGTAACTATTAGTCCGTTCTTGGGTTCTGTGAGTCTGCTGCTGTTTTGTTCCTTCAGTTTTTTTCTTTGTTCTTATACTTCACAGATGAGTGAAATCATTTGGTACTTGTCTTTTTCGGCCTGGCTAACTTCACTGAGCATAATACCCTCTAGCTCCATCCATGTTGTTGCAAATGGTAGGATTTGTTTTCTTCTTATGGCTGAATAATATTCCATTGTGTATATGTACCACATCTTCTTTATCCATTCATCTACTGATGGACACTTAGGTTGCTTCCATTTCTTGGCTATTGTAAATAGTGCTGCGATAAACATAGGGGTGCATGTGTCTTTTTCAAATTGGGCTGCTGCATTCTTAGGGTAAATTCCTAGGAGTGGAATTCCTGGGTCAAATGGTATTTCTATTTTGAGTTTTTTGAGGAACCTCCATACTGCATTCCACAATGGTTGAACTAATTTGCAGTCCCACCAGCAGTGTAGGAGGGTTCCCTTTTCTCCACATCCTTGCCAACATTTGTTGTTGTGTATGTTTTGAATGTTGGCCATCCTCACTGGTGTGAGGTGATATCTCATTGTGGTTTCAATCTGCATTTCTCTGATGATTAGCGATGTGGAGCATCTTTTCATGTGCCTGTTGGCCATCTGAATTTCTTCTTTAGAGAAGTGTCTATTCATGTCCTCTGCCCATTTCTTAATTGGATTATTTGCTTTTTGTTTGTTAAATGCATGAGTTCTTTATATATTTTGGATGTCAACCCCTTATTGGATAGGTCATTTATGAATATATTCTCCCATACTGTAGGATGTCTTTTTGTTCTACTGATGGTGTCCTTTGCTGTACAGAAGCTTTTCAGCTTGATATAGTCCCACTTGTTCATTTTTGCTTTTGTATCCCTTGTCCGGGGAGATATGTTCATGAAGAAGTCGCTCATGTTTATGTGCAAGAGCTTTTTGCCTATGTTTTTTTCTAAGAGTTTTATGGTTTCATGACTTACATTCAGGTCTTTGATCCACCTTGAGTTTACCTTTGTGTATGGGGTTAGACAGTATTCCAGTTTCATTCTCTTACATGTAGCTGTCCAATTTTTCAAACACCAGCTGCTGAAAAGGCTGTTATCTCCCCATTGTATATACAAGGCTCCTTTATCAAATATTAATTGACTGTATATGTTTGGGTTAATGTTTGGATTTTCTATTCTGTTCCACTGGTCTGTGGGTCTGTTTTTGTGCCAATACCAAATTGTCTTGATTACTGTGGCTTTGTAGTAGAGCTTGAAGTCAGGGAGCGTAATTCCCCCTGTTTTATTCCTCCGTCTTAGAATTGCTTTGGCTATTCGGGGTCTTTTGTGGTTCCATATGAATTTTAGAATTATTTGATCCAGTTCACTGAAGAAAGCTATTGGTAGTTTGATAGGGATCGCATTGAATCTGTAGATTGCTTTAGGTAGTACAGCCTTTTTGACAATATTTATTCTTCCTAGCCAAGAGCATGGGATGCATTTCCATTGGTTAGTGTCCTATTTAATTTCTCTTAGGAGTGTCTTGTAGTTTTCAGAGTACAGGTCTTTCACTTCCTTCGTTAGGTTTATTCCTAGGTATTTTATTCTTTTTGATGCAGTTGTGAATGGAATTGTTTTTCTGATTTCTCTTTCCGTTAGTTCATTGTTAGTATATAGGAAAGCAACAGATTTCTGTGTGTTAATTTTGTATCCTGCAACTTTGCTGAATTCAGATATTAGTTCTAGTAGTTTTGGAATGGAGTCTTTAGGGTTTTTTATGTACAGTATCATGTCATCTGCAAATAGTGACAATTTGACTTCCTCTTTACCAATCTGGATGCCTTGTATGTCTTTGTTTTGTCTGATTGCTGTGGCTAGGACCTCCAGTACTATGTTGAATAACAGTGCAGAGAGTGGGCATCCCTGTCTTGTTCCCGATCTTAGATAAAAAGCTTTCAGCGTCTCACCATTAAGTATGATGTTAGCTGTGGGTTTGTCATATATAGACATTATGATGTTGAGGTACTTGCCATCTATACCCGTTTTGTTGAGAGTTTTAATCAGGAATGGATGCTGAATTTTGTCAAATGCTTTTTCAGCATCTATGGAGATGATCATGTGGTTTTTGTTCTTCTTTTTGTTGATGTGGTGGATGATGTTGATGGATTTTGAATGTTGTACCATCCTTGCATCCCTGGGATGAATCCCACTTGATCATGGTGTATGATCCTCTTGATGTATTTTTGAATTCGGTTTGCTAATATTTTGTTGAGTATTTTTGCATCTACGTTCACCAGGGATATTGGTCTGTAATTTTCTTTTCTGGTGAGGTCTTTGCCGGGTTTTAGTATTAGAGTGATGCTGGCTTCATAGAATGAGTTTGGAGTATTCCCTCCTCTTCTATTTTTTGGAAAACTTTAAGGAGAATGGATGTTATTTCTTCTCTATATGTCTGGTAGAATTCAGAGGTGAATCCATCAGGCCCAGGGGTTTTGTTCTTGGGTAGTTTTTTGATTACCGATTCAATTTCGTTGCTGGTGATTGGTCTGTTTAGTTTTTCTGTTTCTTGCTTGGTCAGTCTTGGAAGGTTGTATTTTTCTAAGAAGTTGTCCATTTCTTCTACGTTTTCCAGGTTGTTAGTATATAGATTCTCATAATATTCTCTTATAGTTCTTTGTATTTCTGTGGGGTCCGTTGTGATTTTTCCTTTCTCGTTTCTGATTCTGTTTATGTGTGTAGATTCTCTTTTTCTCTTAATAAGTCTGGCTAGGGGTTTATCTATTTTGTTTATTTTTTCAAAGAACCAGCTCTTGGTTTTATTGATTTTTTCTATTGTTTTATTCTTCTCAATTTTATTTATTTCTTCTCTAATCTTTATTATGTCCCTCCTTCTGGTGACTTTGGGCCTCATTTGTTCTTCTTTTTCCAATTTCAGTTATTGTGTCTTTAGACTATTCATTTGGGAATGTTCTTCCTTCTTTAAACAGGCCTGGACTGCAATATACTTTCCTCTTAGAGCTGCCTTTGCTGCATCCCACGGAAGTTGTGGCTTTGTGTTGTTGTTGTCATTAGTCTCCATATATTCTTTGATTTCTGTTTTGATTTGGTTGTTAACCCATTGATTAATTAGGAGAATGTTGTTAAGTCTCCATGTATTTGTGAGCCTTTTTGATTTCTTTCTAAAATTTATTTCTAGTTTTATACCTTTAGGATCTGAGAAGTTGGTTGATAGGATTTCAATATTTTTGAAATTACTGAGGTTCTTTTTGTGGCCTAGTATGTGGTCTATTCTGGAAAATATTCCATGTGCACTTGAGAAGAATGTGTATCCTGTTGCTTTTGGGTATAGAGTTCTGTAGATGTCTGTTAGGTCCATCTGTTCTAGTGTGTTTTTCAGTGCCTCTGTGTCTTTACTTATTTTCTGTCTGGTTGATCTGTCCTTTTCAGTGAGTGGTGTGTTGACATCTCCTAATATGAATGCATTGCTTTCTATTTCCTCCTTTAATTCTCTTACTATTTGTTTCACATATGCTGGCGCTCCTGTGTTGGGTGCATATATATTTATAATGGTTATATCTTCTTGTTGGACTGATCCCTTTATCATTATGTAATGTCCTTCTTTATCTCTTGCTACTTTCTTCGTTTTGAAGTCTATTTTGTCTGATACAAGTACTGCAACACCTGCTTTTTTCTCCTTGTTTGTGTGAAATATCTTTTTCCATCCCTTCACTTTTAATCTGTGTATATCTTTGGGTTTGAGGTGAGTCTCTTGTAAGCAGCATATAGATGGGTCTTGCTTTTTTATCCATTCTGTTACTCTGTGTCTTTTGATTGGTGCATTCAGTCCATTTACATTTAGGGTGATTATTGATAGGTATGTACTTATTGCCATTGCTGGCTTTAGATTCGTGGTTACCAAGGGTTCAAGGGTTGCTTCTTTACTATCTAACAATCTAACTTAACTTTCTTGTTAAGTTATTGTAAACACAGTCTGATGTTTCTTTCTTTCTCTCCCTTCTTATTCCTCCTCCTCCATTCTTTCTATAATAGGTGTTTTATTCTTTGCCTTTAGTTAGTATTTGGATGGTCTGCTTTCTTTGCTATGATTTTATTTTCTCTGGTGACATCTTTTAGCCTTAGGTGTGCTTCCATCTAGAGCAGTCCATTTAAGATATCCTGTAGTGGTGGTTTATGAGAGGCAAACTCTCTTAACTTTCGTTTGTCTGGAAATTGTTTAATCCTCCATCATATTTAAATGATAATCGTGCTGGATACAATATTCTTGGTTCGAGGCCCTTCTGTTTCATTACGTTAAATATATCATGCCATTCTCTTCTGGCCTGTAAGGTTTCTGTTGAGAAGTCTGATGATAGTCTGATGGGTTTTCCTTTGTAGGTGATCTTTTTTCTCTCTCTAGCTGCCTTTAATCCCCTGTCTTTATCTTTGTCTTTGCCATCTTAATTATTATGTGTCTTGGTGTTGTCTTCCTTGGGTCCCTTGTGTTGGGAGATCTGTCGGCTTTGGTGGACTGCGAGACTATTTCCTTCCCCAGCGAGGGAAAGTTTTCAGCAATTATTTCTTCAAAGACACTTTCTATCCCTTTTTCTCTCTCTTCTTCCTCTGGCACTCCTATAATGCGAATATTGTTCTGTTTGGATTGGTGGCACAGTTCTCTTAATATTCTTTCATTCCTAGAAATCCTTTTTTCTCTCTCTGCCTCAGCTTCTCTGTATTCCTGTTCTCTGATTTCTATTCCATTAACAGTCTCTTGCATCTCATCCAGTCTGCTGTTAAGCCTGTTGATTGCTTGTCTGATTTCTCCATTGTCTTTCCTCACTTCCCTCACTTCCTCCCTCAGCTCTTGCACATTTCTCTATAGGTCCATCAGCATGGTTATGACTTTTATACTGAATTCTTTTTCAGGAAGACTGTGCATTTCCATCCCTTCAGGCTCCCTCTCTGGGGTTGTCTGGTTGATTTTGTTCTGAACCATATTCCTCTGTCTTTTCATAGCTATAGAAATGGTCGCTGGCAGTTGCCACGTATGTCAGCTGGCCTCTTTAAGACTTTAAAAAGAGAAGAAAAAAAAAAGAGAAAGAGAAAGAAAGAAAAGAAAAAAAACAAAACAAAAAAGAAAACAAAACAAAACAAAACAAAAAGCAATGCCCACCGGACGTAGATTCTGTGGGAATGCTCTAGGTGGCGCTGTTGCCCCACTATTCCACAGCTGTGACTGTGCCGCTCCGCAGGGCCCTTTATCGCTCTGGCAGGGGTGGGAACGAATAGGAGGCTGTTGATCTCAGTGAGAAGTGTTAAGTATGGCTACGCTTCCTCAGTCGCCAGCTAAGGCGTCTGAAACTCCCCAGGACTCCCAGCCTGCTGGGCTGAGGGTGCTGGGGCGATCCGGCTCCTCCGCTGGGCTCCTGTCTCTTTAAGACCGCTGAAGAAAGCACGCACTTTTTTTTTTTTTTTCCTTCCCGGGAGCCGGCTGCAAGCACCCTGGAGCGTTCCCCGCTCAGATCCTGCCCCTCTGTGTCTCCAATCTCCGCTGCACTGCGCAATGTGGGTCAGCGCTCCCCGCGCAGATCCCCGGGGCTGGCTACTTCGCGGGGTGCACTTCCACTCCCTCCCGGCTCTGAGTCCTCTCCTCCCGCCGGTGCGGTGGGGTGGGGGAGGGCTTGGGTCCCGCCGGGTCGCGGCTCCGTATCTTACCCGCCTCTTGGGGTGCCGAGTCCTCTCGGGTGTAGCTGCACGCTGTGCGCTTTCCTGTGTATTCTCGTCTCTCTTTTAGGAATAGATGTATTTTCTGTGTTTTCATAGATAAATATAGTGTTGGAAGGAGATTTCTGCCGCCCTGCTCACACGGCCATCTTCCCGGAAGTCCCCACAAATACTATTCTTATTGAAAAATAATTAATAGAAATCAGTGGTATTAAATGGGTGTCAACAGAATAACTCATTAAAATAAATGCTTCTCCCTAGTTGTGGGGAGAGTAGTTGATTATTCTTAGGCAGAGGAAATTAAATTAACTCCAGTGTCTAGGGCCTTGCCATTTTGCTTAGTAAGTAAGGGGTGTTTAAAACTAATCCATGATATTGGTTGACTGCCGTTATTAGCCCAGATCTTGGGTTGCAGAAGTGAAAAGTTTGTCCTAAGAAAAAGTCATCTCTCATGGTACCTTAAATGTAGTTGAAGGTATAATTTCAATTCCCAGAAATAGAAAAATTAAGCCAATATATCTGATCCAACATATCCAATAAATATTTTTGGAAGCTTTGTAAAATGCCTCATAAACAAATCTAAAGTAATGAGCCATTTTTGCATTTACTCTTAATTATACCTTACAGAATTCTTTGTTATAAGACTGACCCTACAAATTAAGTCTATGTCTGATACTTGTTTATTGAAAGACTAAGATTTGAAGAATATTCCAGATCCTTGTTAGCCTGAGGCCAGAGCTCTGTCTACAATGACTTTATCATTTGAAAGTCGACTTTAACTCCTATGCAAAATAAGTTATTTTTTATATTTAGTTCCAAATGCTTAAACTAGTCAAATCACTGGATATTACATAATATATCTTGCTTTTTTTTGAAATGGCAATTTTCAAACAGTCACCTAGAGAAATAAAGAGAACACATTTGAGAGAAGCATTTCCAAAAACCTTTCTTCATGGAACAAATTAGCTCAGGAGCAGCTCTGTCCTTTAGACATCCTGAGATGATGGAAATGTTCTCTTCTGGCACTGTCCAAAATCATACCCGTGGCCATTAAGCACTTGAAATGTGGCCAGTACAAGAAGAAACTGAATTTTAACTTTAAAAAAATTTGTTTAATTTAAATTTAAATAGCCTCCTGTGGCTAGTGGCTATGATGTTGAATATGGGCTCTAGGCTGTGGACTACTTTTGCAGTAGTTAAAGGGCTGCTAATTATCTGGTAATCATAAGAAAGGGGAAACAGTGGAACAAATTAAAGCAACTCAGCTACTTTGGGTCAGAATGAATAAAGATAAACTAGTTGGTCGTTTCACAACTTACCCCTGGATGATTTTGTGGTGCCAGACATTCTGCTAAGGAATAATCTACTTTCATTATTTAATGGAATGAACTACTAGTCCACAAGAGCGATTTTACTCACTTCTCATTTTCTCAAAGTAATATGTTAATGATCTGATACAGAAGTGTTTGTTTATAAGGTTATCCCCACTGATATGGTAAATATAGACATGCCTAGTCATGAGTTTGGCCTGGAGAGGGGTCACCCACAGGTACTCTCAGACATTTGCTTACTATTATGATATTTTTATTAACATAAATAAATAGGAAACATTTTTATAATTGTATTTTGTTATTACCCTTCAATATAGGGACTCATGTATATTTATTTGATTAAAGAATCTGCATGTTTAAAAAATATCCAAGCCATGCAGCATTAAAAAAATTTTTTTTAGTGCAATCATTCCATCACCTGGAAATAATTTTTGTTAAATTTAAGTGACCTTAATTTCAGACATTTCTCTATTCATACAAAAACGTAAAGGTATAGATACCTAGAATAAGAAACCAAAGTAATATTATTAACATGGAACTTTTTTATTTTCAAAGTTATTACACAGTGGTGTTGTTTTTTTTTAATTTTAAAAGAAAAAAGATGTACTGAAGCTAAATGCATTGTTGAAGTTTTGGTGATTGTTTCTATCTCAAAAAAAGATAACATGAGCTAAAATATCTTTATTTTGACTAAACTACATGAGCTAAGCTACATTTTAAATAGTCATAAAATGTAACGGTGTGATGATGTCTTGTCTTTGAACAGATGTCCCAGTTGCAGGCAGCAGTAACTGCCCAACAGGAAGATGAGGAAGTGAACATTCACATTCATCCGATGACCACCTACCTTTTTTCTTCCATGTTGCTCAACATGTGTTATGGTTTTTGTTTAGCATTTTCTTTATGGTTTTTATTATATTATGAAGGTCTATAGCATTTACACTTTATTCTGTGACTATTTCCATTCCTGATAAGCATCTCAAACTTCATATGCCCAACTCCCAGCTCTCCAGGAACTTAAAACCTGCTCCTCTCATAATCTTGTCCGCGTTGGTTATGGGCAATTCTAGAATTCCAGGTGCTCAGTTCGGGAATCTCAAAGGCAACTTTGAGCCTCCTCTTCCCCTCCCCGCCCATGTCCAGATCATAAGCAAATCCTCTGGCTCTCCCTCCTCAAGCCCCTCAAGTTTCCTGAATCTGCCTGTCCTCTCAGCACCTTCACTGCCACCACTCTGGTCCAAGTCATCCCCAGTCTCATTGGCATCCTTGCAGCAGGCTCCTGCCTCCCTGCTCCGCCCCTGTGCCCCCACCACGTCTCTGCACGGCAGCTGGGAGAGATCCTTTCCTAAAAGCCATACAGTTAGCCAGCCCCTGGAGAAACCCTTTAGTCTGAACAAGGGCCTACAGGGCCTGGCTCAGTTCTCCCTGTTCCTTATTCTCTCACCCCCACTACTGTGCTCCAGCCACCCTGGCCTTCTGCAGTCTGCCAGGCGTGCTCCTGCCTCACACCTTTCCACCCCGCTGTTCCCGCTGCCGGGGGTCACTCTGTTGCAGGGGCTCTGCCTGTCTCCCTCCCGCCCATCCCACAGGCTTTCCTCGACGCCCCTCCTTGAGCCGGTCTTTCCTCCAACTTCCTAGCCACCTTTTCTGGTTTATTTTTCTCTAGGGCATGTATCACCTTCTAACATATACATTTTACTTATTTATTTTGTTTCTTGTCTGTTTCCCCTTCCCTGTTAGAATATAAACTTCACAACTGTGCAATCTGCCTCTTTGTTCACTTTTTATGGTCAGTACCTACAGCCACAGCTGTCAGGTAGGTGCTCAATATTTGTTTAAAGAAAAAAAAATTGAGAGGATAACTGCTATTGATTTGTGTTTTTGTCATTGGTTATTTATATCATTTCTGTTCATATAAATTCACTGATCAGTGCCCTAACTATGGCTTCCACGTTCCTGAGCTCCTATTGTGAACTGGTCTTTGTCTGGTTGTATTTTGTATTTGTTTTCTCTTGCTATATAACAGATTACCGCAAATTTAGTTGCCTAACACAACAGCCATTTATTAGCTCCAAGTTCTGTAGCTCAGAAGACCAGCAGGGCAGGACTGAGTTCTCTGCCCGGGTCATCGCAGGGTGAAATAAAGATGTCAGACAGGCCGAGTTCTCATTTGGAGGCTCTGAACCTGCTCCCAAGCAGTTCTAATTGTTGACTAGACTCATGTACATCCAGGACTCAGGTCCCTGTTTCCTTGCTGACCGTCAGCCAGGGGCTGCTCGCCCCCTCGCCGCGTGGATGGATGGCGATGCCACCCCATGTTCAGGCCAACAAAGTCGCACCAAATCCTTCTCAGGATCCTTTTTATTCTGCAATCATTTTGAGGAAATCCTCCATTTTTAGAGGTTCATGTGATTGGGTCCAGCCTACCTGGACAATCTCCCTATTTTAAGGTTAGCTGACTTGGAGCCTCAATTATGTCTGTGCAATATGATACATTACAAGAAATACAACCAAATTCAGATGACCAAATATGTATTTCCCAGGGATATCTGGTCTTTGTCCATGGTTCCTACAAACAGGTGAAATGGGTATCATGTTGATGAGAGATTGGACCCCACCCAAGGATGGGGCTGGAGGCTGCATCAGCCAACGGCCAATGAAGTAGTCAATCATGACTCTTCAGTGAAGCCCTCAGAAAACCCTAAAGGAGAGCATGTTGCTCTCTGGCACCCTGCATCTCTGTCTGAGGGGGCTGCTATGCCTGGGGAGCCAGATGCTCCCACGTGCCCCCCAGCCAGGCCCCAGGCTCCACCAGCACAGAAGCTCCGCTACTGGGGACTTGCGGTATGTCTCTCTTCATCTGGCTGTTACCTTGTATCCTACACGATATCCTTTATTAAATTAGTAAACATAAGTGTTTTCCTGAGATCTGTGAGCCCCTCTAACAAATTCACTGAACCTGAGGGGGAGGTCGTGGGAACCTCCAATCAGTAGCCGGTGGGTCACAAGCACGGGGAACAGCCTGGCGTCTGATGTTGAGGGTGGAGGGCAGTCCTGCAGGACAGAGCCCTTAGCCTGGGGAATCCGGGGCTGTCTCCGGGCAGATAGCGTCAGAATAGAGTTGAGTTCTCTGACCCCCTGTTAAGTGTCCAAGAATTGCTTGATATTGTGAGTGGGCAGACACCCCCCACCCAACACACATACACACGCATGCACACATGCGTGGGAATCGGGTCCGGGAAGCAGAAAGGTGTTGCTGTGTGGAAAAAGTCTGCAAGAGCTTTCCACAGTGGTGCCTAGATGGCTGTTTACCTGAATAACTGGGAGCAGGTGTGTGCATAGTAGAGGCTGGGGATCTTAGGCGGCTCTCTGAGGATTCTGACTACCACAGGTTTCAAGAATAAGATTCCTTTCTTTTTACAGGAAGGGTTTGGAAGAGCTGTATTCCTGGACTGCCGCAAGCTTGAGAAACTTGTCTCCAAACTGGGTGAACAATGATTGATTTACCGTTTTTCTACCAGAAATCAGCAGACCGTGCCCTTCTGTTCCCTGCTGGTAGGTACTGCATCCCTCCTTTCCTACCAGTTCCCCGATCATCGGATTTGCTGGGTTTAATCATCCAGAAGAGATCAAGAGTGCCATAGCCTCTGAATTCTTAACATGTTTCAAAAATGGTTTCTCCTTGAATAGAAAAATAGCTAGACATAGTATTTTTTCCTTCTAGACTTGGTAAAGGTTATCTTGTCTTACTCAGTATTGCTGAGAGGATGGTAGAGACCAGCTTGGTCTCTCCTTTTCATTGGTAACTTGATTTTTCCACTTTTATGCCTGAAAAAAATCTTTATCTCTGAGGTTCCATAACTTATCCAGAACACATCTAGATATTCCCATCTTTTATATAATCCTTTAAGAAATTAATTCAGTTATCCTATCACAGAATATTATTCTAACATATCTTTAGCTACATTTTATGTTGGACGTTTTCTATTTCAAAAATGCCAGGTATCCTTCCAAGCCTATCTGTCTTCTTTTCAGAGCCTCAAACTTTTCCTTAGGTCCTTAATTGGTTCTCAGACTCAGAATGAAGCCCTGGAGAATAGCGAGCCCTGGGGATATGTTTCGGTCTCTGCCAAGGTGCAGCAGTGATAAACAGGGGCTTGTGTGTATGTGTTCCTCGCTGGGGGTCCTCCAGGTCTCCTGTGTCCCCCTCAGTCCGCTCTCTCTAGGTTATGGAGCATAAGGAAACATTCTCAGAATTTTTGCAGATTTCTGATAGCACATTTGCGGGCAGCCATGCGGACAGGTTTAGGAACTATATGAAATCATGGGAGAATGTGTTGTTTCTTTCCTTTCTATTACATTTTGAAAAATGATATTTGCTTTCTACAGGTGAGGTTTCTTTTTTTCTAATTTTTATGTTTTGTTGGTTGGTTTGTATTTTTGCTCTTTGCTTTTCTGCATTTTTATTTTATCTTTGTTGTTATGATGCATAAGGCATGAAGAACAACTAAAATACAATTGTACAACTAATTGGATTATTACAATGTGAATAATTTTTCTATTGATTGAAGCAGATGATTTTCAGTGACCAGAAGTACCCCTGCTCCTTGCTTTCATTACTACCCCTTGCTCTTTGCTGAGGATAACCAGTAAACTAACTCCTGACACAGTAGTTTATCCTGCTGCTCTTAAACGTTACCTGAGTGAAATAATAGGACATGTACATTTTTCTGCTGTCTTCAGAAAACATACCATTTCACAACATTACACAGCGTTCCATTTGTGAAATTCATCCTGTTGCTACATAGGTATAGTTTATTTATTTTACTATACATACTACTCTTCAGTTTGAGTATACCACAATTTAGCCATTTTACTATTTATGGATGATGGGATTATTTCCAGTTTCTGCCCTTTCAAAATCACACAGCTGTGGACATTATTGGATATGGCCCTTGGTACACATTTTCACACATTTTTGTATGTGAAAACTCATTCCTAAGTGGAATGAATCATATGGTATGCATATGCTCAACTTCATAGACAATGCCAAATGGTTCACCAGTGTGGTTGAACACATTTACACTTGCACCCACAATGTATGAGAATTGTTGTCACCCCACATCCTTGTCAACACATAGAATTGTCTGTCTTTATTTCTAGCCACCTGGTGAGGGTGTAGTCAACCTGTTTGCAGGTTTACTTTTTATTCCCCTGATTACCAGTGAGGTTGGACATTGTTCTAAATTATCTGTTGCAGTTTGGCATTGCCACCAAGATATTTTCTGCATCACAGAGAAGCCAGAGATTAAATTTCCAAGAACTTCCTTTCTGTTGGATTCTGGATTGAAGTGTGACACTGAGAAGCAATTCTAAGAAGGGAGGGAAAGGTCACACTCTCTAGAGGAGGTGGTGGCTGGGCTCCTGGGCAGAGGGAGACCCTCAGCGGCCTCCTGGTGAGTTGTTTGCTGATGTGGATGGAGAGACGGAGGGAGCTTCTCTGAGCTGTACTCCCCCAGTTCTTTAAATGTTCATAGAAGCTTCTAATTAATAATAATAAACCAAATAATACATTAAATCCCTTCATACCTGACTTATACAGCATGGCTTCCAGTTGCCTATTCAAAACCCTGATGGTATCAATACCCTTTTGCATATTTATCAAGATTCTTTTGCAAGGTGCTTATTCAAGTCATTTGCCTTACTTGCGGGGCAGGGTTGTCTGTTCTGAAGTATTGGTAGGAGTCTTTTATATTACTTTTGGGTTTAGTCACAGATGATGTAAATATTTCTCCCACTCCATAGCCTGCTTCTTTCACTGTCTCAAATGGCATGTTTGATGAAAAAGACTTACTTTGAAGTAGTTCAACAAATTTGAGATGAACGTTTTTGTTTTATTTTTAAAACCTATTTTCTCCCAGCAGTCATGAAGATATTCTCCTATGTCATTTTTATCTTTGTCTTCCTTTCTTATTTATTTCTAAAACCTGAAATCTATCCGGCAATATTTTTCCATCTGGCACAAGGAAGAGGCATTTCTTTTCCCACGCGGCTCTCCAGCTGAGTCACTGCTCTTCACCAAATAGGCCATTCTTCCTCCCAGTTCTCTGGGGGGCTAATTTTTGCATAAATCCAGTATCTACATCTTTGTAGTTCTCTTTCTAGGCTTTCTATTTTGTTGCTTAGGTCTATTTTTCTCTTCTTTAGTCTTGTTTTCCCCCGAAGTCTCTCCTGAGTACCTCAAGCAGGGTTAAGGGCTCTTCTCCGGACCGTAGATAATTTTACAAACTCGATACTTGTATCCTTATAAGTATATTATGATGTATATATAACAGTATACCGATATTATATATATATGTAAATAGTTTTAAAATTATTTAGGCATTTTCCCCATCTCCCTAAGAAGAGGACAGAGATCCAGTTTAGCCATCTTAGTTAACAAACAGGGCAAATGCCTGTACCATATATATACATGAATTTATATATATATATTCATAGAGGGGGAGAGTTGGCATCTTAGTCTGGTACCATATTATTTGCACTGTCTCTCTGTAAGTCATTTCTAGAGACTTTGCTGATTATAAAGGATACAGGGACACATGCTTTAAGGCAGAATTAAATACAGGCTGGGAATCTATAGGAAAATGGCTCTGCCCTGGTGCCCGGGGATTTTGCATGCCCTCACGTGGGCCCTGGAGCCGGCTGTGCCCACAGGCTAACCCATGTCAGGTGCAGAGGCCCGGGACTCCTCTTGGAACCAGGGGAGGTGAGCCTTGTAAGGACCTGCCGCGAGGCGGTTTCCCCTGATCCAGTGGACCACTTCCCAGTTCCCCTCGGGCACGGACTTTCCCCTCCCCTCATCCCTTAGGGACGGCGGCCGGCGGCCTGAAGTTTCTCGGTCTGTCTGCCTGTGGTTCCGAGGCTGCTCCTCAATGGCCAGTGACCCTTTGCCTGTCCCGTGGCCCTTTTCCTTTGGTGCTACACTGTGGGACTCGGGGTGTGAGGGGCTGGCACCATGCTGATCCTACTCGCCTTTTGCATAAGTAGTCAATGGTGTGGATCCCGCTGGGGTGGCCGACTCCCTCCCGGCCAGACCTCTGGCAGGAGCCTGACGCTGCAGGGGTCGTACCTGTGGTCCCAGGACTGCCACGCTGCTTGGGGTGCTGGACACATGATAGAGTCCCCTTAAACGCCTGCTGCTTAGCAAACCCCGCGGCAGATCCTGCCAACTGCCAACAAAAACACTTAAAGATAAGCTGGTAAAGATTGAAAACTCATGATAACACTAAAAAGAAGAACTTACCCTCTACCTGTTGAAATAGAAGTAACAAAAGAAAAAAATACAAAGGACGGTTGCCAAGGCGTATCGGGTTCGCTTTTAGGGAAAATCGCGTTTCCTACCTCCTGCACTGCATGGTTTCAGTCTCACACGCACAGATCCGTGCCACGTTCCTCCCCGCCTGATTCCTGGGCGCTGGCAGGCGGTTCGCCGGGCCTGCTCACCAGCTCTCACCTGCAGCCACACAGAAGCTCGCCGCATGGTTATCTCCTTTTCGTTCTTTCGTCCTCAGTTTGAATGTCAGTTTCCCAGAGCCCTGCTCTCTGAACACCTACCTGTATCATGTGTAATTCTCTAATGGCCCTCTGTTCCTTCCCTTCATCATATTTACCGTAATTTGTCATTAAAAATAAAAAAGCCAGAGAAACAGGAAGACAGATGGTGCTCACTCATGTTTGTGTCCCTACTAGAAGGTGAGGTTCGTGAGCATGGTGACGTAATATTTTGTTTATTTGCTTGTGTTTTGTATTTTTGCCACCTGTTCAGGCCCTGGCATGTGGAGGAGTTTAGTAAATACTTCTTGAATAAAGTGATAAACCAGAAAAAGGGGTCCCAACCCTCGACTGCCTGGGTGCTAACTCCTGACAGCCATATCCCTCTCACCCCTTAAATGTTCTTTTCCGGCTATATCTAGTCAGAGACTTAAAATTCCACATCTATTTGATAAATACCATGTGGTGAGGTGGGGTGGTGGGGATCGACTTGAGGGTTTGGTGGGGAGAGTGAAGGAAGACAGGTGGGATTGAGGGTTATTGGTGGTGTCCCGTGGCAGCTTTGGACGTGGAGACCTTACAAGGCAGTCATGCCAGGAGCAGATCAGGAAAAGCGTGGGAAGTATAGCGGTGGTTTTTTAAATAAATTTTGTCTTTGTCTTTACTATCATCTCAAGTAACAGGCCAAGGCGCTACATGATGCTCCATGTCAGTGCCTCGGATCGGACTTGGGCGTTGGTTTCGGGGTTCAGAGCTGCAGACACCAGTATATCTGAGCGGAGGTGATCACCACCTAAGTGGTAAGAGTCCATATCAACCAGATGAACGGAGCAAATTACCAACTTTAATTGTTTGCCTGTATCATGTTCTGTAATGATCTCTGTGAACCAAGAATTAATTTAAAAAAGAAAACACATCTAATGACCATGCAAAATTTATTTCAACACAAGTGAAACGGACCAGTATCCTGAAGATTCAGAGGAACACCAGTGTTTAAACCAGCTTTAAATTTTAGGAAATTGACATCCTGATCTAAGAAAAAGAGACCCTGACCCAGATGCAGTCTAAAAGCATCTGTAGATGCAAAGGTCACAGATAAGAGGATATAGATGTGATAGATGTAAATGGGGTGGAGGAAATTTTTTAAAAAACAAAGGAACAGTGAACATCAGTAGCTGGAAGACAGATTCGAGAAGCTCCCCAGGTTGCAGAAAAAAAAGACAGGTGCAAGTAGTGAGGCATGATGTAGAGGAGAACGAAGGGTGAGTGAACGTGTGCATTATAGCTCTTCCAGAGGAAGCTGCCGGAATTATTTGAAAATAATCCAAAATCTATCCTAAAAATTTCTGAAAGCAATGTTCTTTCCAAAAATGTAATATAATCCATTCAAAGGAAAAATCATCACTATATACATGGTTGGAAGGGGGAAAAATTGTGGCATATAAGCTTTACCATAAAAATTTACAATCATTATTTTTAAGGAATTACCGTGGAGAATAGACTCATGTGGTGGATGCCAGAGGCCCACACAGAAAACCTAAAAGACTGTGGACCTAACTGCACTCAGGCCACAGGATCCAGAATCGGGGGGATCCACTATTACGTGTGTGTCACAGATGCTGTTTTAAATCTACTCTCCTTCTGCACTTCTACCTATAAAATTCATATCAACATGCTCCCCCATTACCTGTAAAAAAGCCATTTGGTGAACATGCTAAATAAAGGGGGGTTTTAAGTACCCCGGATATAGTTTGGCAGAATGAAGGAACTGGGAGCAGCCCAGTTAGGAAAAATTAGTAAGAGTAGAAAATGGAAAATCATTTTATAAGAAGTTACAGAAATATTGTGGAACATTTGTGTGTATCTTTAAAGAAACATAGTTTTAAGCTATTATTCTGAACACTTTTAAAGGAGATTTGTTAAGAGTCAATTTGATAAACCTCTTTAGTCTGAGACATTATTGACAGTTTCTATTGGAGCTTAAGTAAACCAATCATAGAAAATAATTCACGGCTAAAAGGCTAAAGACAGCTGCTCTGCAAGTAGCATAAAGCCCACCACAAACGGGACGGTATGTTGCATCTAACTTTACTCATCAGATTTGCAGTGATCTTTTAATCCATTTAATAATATAGAGTCACTGTATTATGTTTTAAAGTTAAGTCATCCACCACGTGTCAGTTCATCTGCCAAAAATCTTTAGGTATTTTTCCAGACAAAAAATTGGAAATTATAGGAGAACTACATGATCTCACCACCCAACGGAACAACTACAGTCATTTTGTTATAATCCCATCTAATAAATTTTCATACATTACTACACTTGGCTTCAATCATTGTGCACATGTAAATTTATTTTTATTTAACTCTCTTTTTTTATTAAGGTATAATTGATATACAATCTTATGAAGGTTTCACATGAGCAACATTGTGGTTACATTCACCCCTAGTGTCAAGTAACCCCCCCCCACACCCCATTGCAGTCGCTGTCCATCAGCATAGTAAGATGCTACAGAGTCTTTGTCTTCTCCGCGCTGTACTGCCTTCCCCGTGACCCCCCTACATTATGTGTGTTAATCTTAATGCTCCTCAATCCCCTTCTTCCTCCCTCCCCACCCCTTCAACCCAATCCCTTCCCTTTGGTAACCGCTAGTCCCTTCTTGGAGTCTGTGAGTCTGCTGCTGTTTTGTTCCTTCAGTTTTGCTTTGTTGTTATACTCCACAAATGAACGAAATCATTTGGTGCTTGTCTTTCTTTCATGACTTCATCTAATTCTAATTAATTCCCAATGGCCCCACCTCCTAATATTACCACATTGGAGAATAGGGTATCAACATGGGACATCTGAGGAGGCACAAACATTTAGCCCATTGAATTCTGCCCCTGAATCCCCCAAATTCACATCCTTCTCACACGCAAGTATGTTCCCTCTGCCCCAACGCTCCCAAAAGTCTACGTCATTTTGGAATTAACTCAAAAGTCCAAGTCCAAAGTCTCATCTACACCAGGTATGGGGGAGACTCACGCAACATCCATCCTGAGGCACATTCCTCTCTAGCTGTGAACCTGTGAAACCCAGTGAGTTATATTCCTCCAAAATACAATTGTGGTACAGGCATGGGGTAGATAACCTCATTCCCAAAAGGAGAAACATATTTTCCCTATTTAGTTAGTGCCAAACATATATTTTTATTTAGGTAACTCATATCCAGCCATGGAAACAATAAACAGAAGAAAGGGAAAGGCCCCACTCCGTGCATGTGCTCTCTCTCACAATCACATGTACGCATACAGATAATACTTTATACCCATTATTATATGAAACATGTTAGCTGAATGTAAATCACATGCCTCAATTCCACTACCAACAAATTGTTGAAAAATCACTTGAACTAAAACCTGGTAAATAACTGGCATATTTTGTTTGCCATACATCCATTTTTTCTTATTTTTCCCATATTGTTGCTATTCCAAGGGACTGCCAAGACTGTACGTGTGGACCTCAGAAAGGCCCCTTTCCACCGGGCAGCCCCAAGGCAGCCGCCAAATGTTCCTGTAAGCAAATGAATGGCACAGCATAAAAGGCTCAGAATTTTAATTTTATTTCCCGTGTTGATAAAGATCCATTCCCTGTCTTGAAATGACATTGTCCCTTTTGGAGGACAGCAGGCCAAATGTAGACATACAAAGCAGCAGGCTGAAGAGCCAATGAGGAATGCCAAACAAATAATAAAAATGTAAATGACGCTGGGCACTCTGCCTGGAAGTCGGAAGCTGTGTGCAAACACACATTCAGGACAAATCGTAGACCCTCTGAGAGGCCATTCAACTGTGCTGCTCTCTAAGCATAGAGCCAGAGAGGGAAAAGGTGGATCTTCCATCAGGGCACAGCGGGAAGGGATAAGGTGTAAAGATCACAAGTCGACTCTCAGAAAGACTGAACAACAGAGTCAACCAAGAGCTCCATATTTTAGGCTCTTTTGGTTCATCAAAGGCCATCTTTTAGAGCAGTGTAAGAGACCTCAAAGGCTAGGATCGGCACATATCTTATTTCAGGTCATGTGATTGGACAAACCACTTTCGTTTGGTACTGTCTTTAAAACGAAATTAACCATTTCCCAAAGTCATAAGTATAAAACACCATAAATAACAGGTGCTACTGTTGTTAACAGTTAGCAAGAAAGAGGACATGGTTCCAGACTGAACAGTGCTGCATGAAGTGGCAGATACTGTGTGACAGTGGGAAGTAGCCAGACTACGTCTGGGAAACGTGGTGTGCCTCCCTAGTGGGCCTGAGAAGCCTTACAAATGGGTTACGCTTCTAGCTAGCCTGTAGCTGTTAGCTCGGAATAACTATCTCTTCCTTTGATTTGGTGACTTCCACAACTCATTTCTCCACAGGCAGCTAATTCTTTGCTATCATTTTCTGAAAATTAGGAAAAACAAAGAAGCTGCTGCCTGATTTGAGGCTCGGTGACTTCAGTTTCCTCCATTCCAATCCATCATGTCAGAACAACTCTCGTACAGTTTCTGTGAGCCTGCTGGAAGTTCTGCAGAAGTTCACGAAAAGCTCATTATTCAAGATCCATTCACTTCCAGGACTTCTCAGGCATTTATTATCTACCCCCATTCAAACCATCTAAATTTATTTTCCACTAAATTCTGGCCAGGGGAATCCCTTCCATGTGTGGAGAACATTCTCAAGCAGGTCCACCTGCCCTCCAAAGCTCAGGCTCTTTCTCCTCCTGACATTTCTCCCCTTGACTCTTCATTCTGCCCCTTCCTCAAGGGCAAGTGGCCTTGAAGTCGCTGCCAATTTCTGCAGCTTATTTACTCCTGGGAGTTCATTCAGTTTTTCCAACTGTATCACACCACTTAACACTTGATTATATGTTTGTCTCCTGTACTTGCTATTTCAAGATGGCCCAACTAGATTGCAATGGGGCACAGGAAATGTTGCTTTTCCCATACACAGGAGGTGACTCCCAATGCTACCTGACTGGTGTATTAGCTGATTGGGAGTGCACCTGCGAAGGGGTTCAGAGCCTGAACATTCAACAAAGCCACTCCTATTTGACATTCGGGTTCACAGACTTGCCCACTGTTCCCCGTGAGGAAAGTCAATTTTATATGACTAACTGGATCTACCTCAAAAATTACAGAAATTACCAGGTGGAATCAAATCTGTAGGCGTGAGCTCTCATGGTAATGGGACAGATGCCTGTGAAGAATAACAAATCCTCCTGAGTTTCAGGACAGACTGTGCAATGAATTTCCTATGTGGGTTCAGATATGATTTAAATGGATTATTGACCCACAGGAGCTGCTCTGAATCAGAAGTGTGGCTCTCTGAAGTTGGAACCATCGTTTGTTATCATGTAAACTGTGTGGTATGTTCATGGTAAGCATTATTTATATTTATAGTTTGTATTTAGATTTTATAAGGACTGAAAAAAGGTGGTACCACACCTAGAAAGGGTGTGAGTATAGACTGCAACACCCAGAAAGGTCTGTGTCTTGACAATATTTTTGACTGAGAGTTGTTTCTATAGCTACAGTGCTGTTGTGTGTCATGCACAGTGTAATGAGCCACTGTACTTTTTAGTGTTACTTGGTTACTGAAATACAAAATTCATGTAAAGCCAATGATTATTTAAAATTTATATTGAGCATATATTTAAAAAGAAAGCTACCTTCTCTACTGTGCCTTTTCTGTTAATGAGAAAAATGTGCTGCTTTAAAGTTTCATGTAATTTAATCTTTTGGAGATAGATATGGCTGGATTCATTCTCAGAGAAATTTTCCCCGCTGAAGAGCTTGATTTGAGGGACTTTGATTATTATTACTATTTAATTTTATGCTGGACTATTCACTAAAATATAGTAGGCTTCTGCAAAAATGAATCCATTCAGGAAATGTGTAGAATACAATGTACTGACATAATATATCTATCACCTTTTTGGAAAACAAAATTAGACCTGGTTTTTGTGGAGAAATTTAAGGAGGAGATGAGAAATGGGGGCTTCAGCCACTGAAAGGGGTCAGACTGTCCCTGGCGGTTTCCAGTTTCGCAGCTCTGATTTGGTGTTCTTTAAAGAGCCGTGGCTTGTGGGCAGACTAAAGAGACTTACTGTGCAAATGAAATATGGCACACCTCATGCCTTTCAACTTGGGGAACTCCGTTCTTAGGTAAAATAACTTGTTGGAGGAGTGCATCAGCTTGAGCCAGAGCGACGCTATGCGCAGGTTTACAAAAGCGAGGCTGGAAGTGTAGGGAAGGACAAAATGGGCGAGCAGAGGCGGGAGGCGCCAGGGGTGTGGGCTCCCTGGAGCACCCCACCTCCTGGCAGGAAGCTCCCCTGGGAAGCCGGCAGCTTAACCAAGTCCTGAGAAAATGAGGCAGTGAGCACCCTACGGGCCAGCGTTTCCTCAGTTACTGCTCCCTCCAAGGAACCTTTGTCACCATTAGGGAGACCAAAGTGCAATCAACACCCATCAGCTTCTGTCACTCAGACTTCTCTGCACTGTGTCTATTGACCATGAACTTACAGATTAAATATGTGGGGGTGAGTATTGGTAAATGGCCGCAAAGTTTAAATAGCAGTGTTAAGGTAAGGCATCGCCGACTTCATCGGACGCGTCTGTCCGTGCCAAGAACTCCAGAGTAATTCCCCTTTTCCAAGCCCCATGCCAGGATTCTGTATTAAATTTCAGGTGGACTTTTATATAAATTTCAGTTTAATACCCAAACCATGGAATAAAGTCGTGGATACCCTGTGTGGGCTCCAGCAAGTTAGGTGCTTTGATATGATAGTCGGCAGCTATATATTATCAGAAGAAATTTAGAGCTATTAGAGTCCCATGTTTATTCTCATTGGTCATATAAAATTTTAATGTTCACAAAATTTTCCCAAAGGAAACTTTAATTCCTCTGTATGGCATTAGGATAGTTACAGCACCATGTAAAAATTAATGGTAGTTGTACCGGTGATTCATGGATTTGGGGGAGCCACGTGATATATATGGCATTAACTGAGCTGGATGCAATGCAGGACCAGTCAGGTACTCATCTTCCCATCTCTGCACTAAAGTTCTGAATTCTGTCCTGCTAGAAATGTCATTTATTAGCACATTAGCTGCTTCTGCTCCAAAGTGCTCAGAAGTCCGCCGGCACTTTCTGCTTAATCCTCTGTCCCTACCAACGTGCCCTCCTCCCGCTACTGTTTCTTTCTCCCTCTTTACACACAGTCTATGCGGCTGATGCTTGCCTCTGTTTGCCACACATTTGCTTTTGTAAATCTGGTTGCTCAAGAGAAGTTGGGGACTTTTAATCATTTTATTTTTTATTGTTTTAAAAACGTATGATAAACGAGTTTCCCATAACACGTTGTCATCTCACAGGACCCCATTTTCCTCTCAATTTCTTCTAACTCTGAGGGGAGAAGAAGGTGTGATGTAGCCAGTGCTTGTCATGAGACTGGCACTCTCTTAGATCCTTCCTTTACTTACCTCAAATAATCCTCATAATTGGTCCAGAAGATGTACTCATTTTATTTCTATCTTTGTTCAAACATCAGCCTGTCAAGAAAGCTTTCTAGATAAAGACTCTACCTACATACACCTATATAAATAAGAACTGTTCCTATCATCCCAGTTTCCTTTTCCTAAATTATTTTTCTTCTTAGCACTTACCATGTGACATATTACATAGATTTTGTTTGACTATTTTGTTTCTCCCTCCTACAACATCTTAAGAGTAATGATTTTTCAGCTTTTATTCCCAGTGTATCTTCATTGTGAGGAGAGTAGCTGATCCATAGTAGTTGAAAATAAATATCTAGAATCAATGGTTAGATAAGCATGTCACTTTGGAATCAGATTGTTTGGGCTGAAATCCCAGCTTTCCCATTCATTGGCTATGTGACTTTGTATGGGAGACTTAACTGCCTTAGACTCCACATTCCTCATCTGCAGGTTGGCTGTGATAATAGCAGCCACCTCGGAATGTAAATTAGTTCAACCATTGTGGAAAGCCATATGGCGGTTCCTCAAAAAACTCAAAATAGAAATACCATTTGACCCATGAATTCCACTCCTAGGAATTTACCCTAAGAATGCAGCAGCCCAATTTCAAAAAGACATATGCACCCCTATGTTTATCGCAGCACTATTTACAATAGCCAAGAAATGGAAGCAACCTAAGTGTCCATCAGTAGATGAATGGATAAAGAAGATGTGGTACATATACACAATGGAATATTATTCAGCCATAAGAAGAAAACAAATCCCACCATTTGCAACAATATGGATGGAGCTAGAGGGTATTATGCTCAGTGAAATAAGCCAGGTGGAAAAAGACAAATATCAAATGATTTCACTTACTTCTCGGAGTATAAGAACAAAGAAAAAACTGAAGGAACAAAACAGCAGCAGACCCACAGAACCCCAGAATGGACTAACAGTTACCAAAGGGAAAGGGACTGGGGAGGCTGGGTGGGAAGGGAGGGATAAGGGGGAAAAGGGGCATTACGATTAGCACACATAATGTAGGGTGGGGGGGGCATACGGGGAAGGCAGTATAACACAGAGAAGACCGGTAGTGATTCTATAGCATCTTACTATGCTGATGGACAGTGACTGTATTGGGGTGTGGGGAGGGGACTTGATAATGGGGGGAACCTAGTAACCACAATGTTGCTCATGTATATTAATCATACCAACATAAAAAATTTTTCAAATAATGATAACAGCAGCCACCTCATAGGGCTCTGTGAGAACGGAATTCATGAATGCTGTGTATAGACAAGTACCTGGTTTTCCATGTTAAAAGTTACTGACCTCAAATCACAGATGAAACTGGGGTTCAGAGAAGCCAGACAACACATTAGGTAGGAAAACAGGGCTTCAAACAGAGCTAGCCCTGATGCCATGGTTGTTTTAGAGTATCTTTTTCTTTAAATTAGAGTGCTTTTCCTCTCCTCTTTAAAAGTTTCTTAACATTACTATTAAAATAATAATTGGAGGCTAGGGTGTTATGTAGAAGTGAACCTTTCTGGTTATAAATAAAATGCATCTTTCCTTTTAAGGAAATCATCAAGGGAAAAGATAAACAGAATCTAGAAGAATACACTTGGCTATGTAAAAGGAATAACTCACAATCCCATTTTTCCCTAAGATCTTTCAATATTGGATTTCCTACCTACAGAGATAGCTTTGAACTGCTGGCCATGAGATGTTATGCTGTGTGAGAGCGCAGCAAATAAAGAGCGTTTAGAGTGTTAGCAAGGCCCCTTGATAGCGAATTTTATTAATTCTGTCTTTGTCCTTCCATATGATGGACTTTTTTTAGCTTTGTAGATTTATAGAATGTGTAGTAGTAGCTACCTTTAAATCTATCATAAGGGTGATTTCTCTGGCACCCTGTGGTAGTTTTTTACACATATTTTCTCTTTTCTTCAGAGACTCCTTTCTTTAGAAAGCAACTTACTGGGAAGTTCAATGTAGAAAACACGTGGGTGGAGTTGCTCTGACTGAACGAAGACAAAGACGAGGCACTGCAGAGACCAGCTGCCTCAGGCCCCCGGCCCCTGACAGGAGTCCTCAAAAACAAAGCGGACACTCAGGGTAAGATTTTCATTCCAAAAGAAATACTGTGGAGTATGGTTCTTTATATCATGCGGGGACCTCTGCTTAAAGGAGGTTAAATGAAGAAAAACTGCATTTAAACTGACAGTTTTAGAAGCTTCAGGTGAGCTGCAAATCAGAATCAGTTTTCCTTTCGTCCCCCCTTCTCCCTCTAAGCTTGATTTATTACTGTCATTTTGCCTTTAAAAAAAAGCAACACTCAGTGATTTCTAATTTATTCCTTATTAAAGCTTTGCCTCCAAACTCATCAGTGCCTTTGCACTTACCTTTAAACTGTGACCAGAAATCTGGCTGACGTGGTACCCTGGGTTGATCCTCTCTGTCCGTTCATCTCTTTCCTTCCCCCAGCCCTGCTCTCTGTGACCCCAGTCCAGGTTTTGGGGCACAAGCCTGTAGCCAGGCTCTGGAGGAGGCCCTGGCCGGGGAGAGTAAACACCTTCCATGGGTGAGAAAAGGGGAAGTCTTGGGGGTGAAGTGACTCCCCAGGCCCAGGGCCCACTGGCCTGCGGGAAGCAGAGGGGCCCGGAGGCCCATGACTGCGTGAGAGAGGGCAGTTAGGGGCCCTCTCCCTGACGGGGGGCCAGGAAACCGCTGAGGTGCTGCCTCCCGTGATGAGTAAGCATCCATGTCTCAGCTTCAGTGGGATGCGAGTTTATTTAAAGGTGGTCAGGAAACTCTGGTCTAAAATGTTTCTCTGCTACAAATAATTTGAAAATATCTCTTTTGATTTTGGAGTGTTTTTTCCTGATAACCTCTAAATGTACAAAACTAATTTCATGTGTTTTGGGTGTATAGTTGTGCGTGTGGGTGTTTCCCAAAGTGGGACATTGACTTGATGGAGCTGCACAGGGTTGGGGGCACTGACCCCCCACACCATCAAAAATCCACATTTAACTTCTGGCTCCCCAAAACTTAACTACTAATAGCCTACTGCTGACCAGAAGCCTTACTGATAACATAAACAATCAATCAACATATATTTTGTATATGTATCATATGCTGTATTCTTACAGTAAAGTAACCTAGAGATGAAAATGCTTTCTTAAATTGTCCTAAACATCCAAAAAATTACCAATATATTTACTGAAAACAAATCCTCATAAGTGGATTCATGCAGTTTAAACTCATATTGTTCAAGGGTCAACTGTATTTCCAAGTAGAACAGAGAGTCATCAAAGACCAGTACTGAGTAGATAGTGTTGGATTGATAGGCCTTGATTGAACACCATTATCTAAGGGAATATTTAAAATTGTTTCTAGTGAGTTTCCAACCCGATATTTGGTTTACAGTATTAATTTGTTAGTACTTAGTTTTGTAGAGAGGACAATGCTGAAATCTGTTAAAAGCCAGTGTACCTCGAATCATAGGATGAGCTTTTAAAAACTGTAGTTAAAATTTTGTTGCATTTACAAAGTCGAGATTTAACCACTACAGAAGACTCTGTTCAGCATTGGTAGCAGCAATTTTAGTTTCATTAGAGATGAGAAAAGGCAAATACACTGCCATGTCTGGATAACCTTTCAGAGGTGTTTTGTTTTCTTCCTTATCACATCTCCTGCTCTGATAAAGGGCACGAGGCTCCACACGTCCCCACAGATAGTGGTTTAAGAGCTGGTTTTTGTTGACGAGGGAGTGGAAGATGATTCATAATGGGGATGATTTAATTTAATAAATATTCTGGATACTTGATTCTGCATTCAAAAGAATTAAACGAGCTGTGATCACAGCTTTGTGGGCATTTCTAACCACAAATCTTGTCAGGTGACCAGTAGCCACAATGCTATCTCATGCAGGTCACCCTTTGATTTGGATTCCAGCTGATTAATAGCTCCCTTTTTTGCAAAACTAGCTCCATTTGCTGCTTGGCTTCACTTCAGATCTTTCTGCTGCTGCCTTATACATCGTACCACTGGGGCTGTCCGGGAGCAGGGCTATAGGGAGCAAGCGGGGGGAAACGCCTTCTCGCTGTTCCTGCCGAGTCACGGGCCCCTGCCTCCTGTTTATAGAGTTGCTATATACTAACTGTGGCCTATTAGCCATCCTCTCAAGAAAATATACTATTATTAAAATTAAAACGGTGTCTAACGTATATTGAATACTTAACATGCTAGGCACTGGGCTCAGCCTCTTAGGCTCCGTAACTTATCTCCATTGTACAGATGTTGAAACAGAGGACAGGTCATTTTTCCATGGTTAATATTAGCTTATCGGTGTCAAAAATGGGATTCAAATCTAGATCTTATTCTAAAGCCCATTCTTTGACATCTTGACAATATGTTGCCTCTGTATAATCAACCTGCATCCCTGAGTTACTTCGTTCACCCACTGGTTTAACAAGCACTGAGTACCTACAATTATGTGTTGAAATATAAAAATGCATATAATGGAGTCCCTGGCCTCTTGTGCCTTTCTGGAGGAAAAACAAAAAGTTAAATGGGTAGGAAGGAAAACACAATTTAGTTCTTCTTGGGGAATCCAAGGATAAACTTCTCAAATAAGGCTGATGATGGAATTGATTTTTAAAGGATGACTAGGTATTGAGATATAAAAATGCAGAACTTTGAAGAACGTCAACACTGGAACATCGAGTCAAAGCCCGAGAGGCAGACAAAGTTGCATCTTGTTTAGCACTCTGGTAAGAATGAATTTTATTCTAGATTTAGATATGGGGTAAACATGGGAGTATTTTAAGCAGCATTTCATAAGGTTGAACTTTTATAAAAATTACTATAAATAAAGTATGGCAAAGAATATTAAGCCTGCTTGAAGACTGGCTGCTTCCGGATGTCAATTTTGGTAATCCCCTTTTCTTTTGGAAAGGAAATAGCATTATTTTTTAGAATGACTATATTTAATAAAAACCTCTGGTATTTGCTTTTTCTTTAATTGAATTCCTTCTTTTAGAGTTGAGTAGAAAGTTTAAAGAAACAGGAACAGCAGTAAGCTTCTGAATGAAGTATCAGTAGGCTATTCCTAAGTGAGTTCTACGAAGTCCTGGGGTTGTAATTAGAAAAACTGGGTCTGAATTTCATCTCCACTAATGAGGAGAGTTATTTCTTATAAAAATGGAGATATTTGTATTTACCTATCGTACCAGAATAATTTGAGTTTCAAATGATAATATCTGTAGGTGTGCTTTGTGAATCACATAAATAGCATAGGTGTGAGCTTGCAGCGTGAGCAGATGTTCGAGGTGGAGCTCTCTTTGCTGGTTCCTATCAGATAGCTATGAGGTTCTACTGTGGTTCACCAAGTGGTAATTGCCAGCAGAACACTCATCAGAATAGGTAAATATACTCTTGTGAGTGTCACCATATAGGGAATATCTGCCTTAGTGATGGTGAAGAAAGTTACTGAAATAAGGCAGAACTTATAAAGGGGAGTCGTGGCAAATGAAGTTCTAGTGGCTTCTATTCTCCACATGTGTGGCTCTAAGTCTTTTTAATAGTCAAGGACCTCTAGTTGACAGTGGGCCCTCAGTTTAATACAAAAGATGTTCCAATATAAAGCTTTACCTTTGGAATTCCCATCCCTTTTGAATGTGGCAGAGCAGGGAAAACTACTTGAATTTTATAGTGGATAGGGAAATTACTATAATGCATCGTTTCAACTTATGCAGAGCTATTTATTTCATCCTCTGTGTTAATGACTGAATGGTGTTCCCCCAGCCCCCAAATTCATATATTGAAGTTCCATCCCAGTGTGACTATATTTGGATAAAGGGTCTTTATCTTCCCTACAGGGACTGAAGGGTAAGGGCTCTAAAGATTCTTATCCCAGCGCGGAGCACTATTCCTGACCTTTCAGTTGGTGCTCAGTAAATGTTTTCTGATCCACTTAATTTGTTACAGGAAAGAGACCCAAGAGATTAAAGTAAAAAAGAAATTAAAGGAAAGCCCATGAAGGGGGAAAGGAGGCAGGTAGCCTCAGTTGAGAATAGCTTGAGCACAGAAACATTAATTACTGAAAATTAGAAGACAGTGGAAATTTAAATGTGGGTACGTGACCACACACTGTACAGAGAGTGAATAATGGTGCATAAAATGTATATGGGTGCCAAATACATATATAAAGCTTAATAATATTACCACATATCCTTATATGACAAAGACTGAAAATTACAGGTTTAAGTGTGTGCAGTGGGAACTCTGTTACTCAGCTGAGTTCTCGGTTAATGCCCCACCAGCTAGGGGCAGCCTTCAAGGAGGCCGGCTCAGCTCAGGTAGCAGGACGGATGGGAGCAGAAGTCTGCTTCCACTTCGCTTGTTTTTGTCTTTGAGGCCCAATAATCTCTAAATATTTTAAAGGGAACAAATCATTTCAATGTTTTGCTACGTAGCTGCAGCACTGAAGCAGGAATATCTGTACATGTCAACAGAAGGAATTTTCTTTCTTAGACTTGACTCATTTGCCTTCCACGACTCAGTCTCTGTCGGCCTCACACAAAGATGAAGAGGCCGCACAGGAGTGGGTCCCACCACCTAACCTCCTAACTGGAATCACTGTAAAGTCGCAGCCAGGATTTCACTTGTCAGAGCTTTGCCACAGAGAGATGCAGATGGAAATAGCAATTTGACACAAATAATCCAAGAGAAAACTTGAGATAGAGGGAAGAAAGGAAAGGAGAGGGGAGGGGTGAGGGAGAACAAATGCCTGCTTAACAGACATCTTCCCTTGCAAACCCTTTTTCTCATAGATAAGGCCATTTAATGAATGGTGAGCACTAGGCTTTTGTCTGCCTTATCCCCTCCTTCAGGGAACCATCATTTCTGTCTCCATGTATTCTTGGTGGCCTGTTCCCACCCATTCCTGGGGTCTGTATATGACTATCCTCAGGATATAACAATTAGTACAGAAGCAGACACGTGACCTAGGCTGAGGCAGAGTCTTTCTTAAAGAATAAGAGAGAAGATCGCCACTTGCTCTGGGTTATGAGCTGAAAGAATACAAGCTGGAGGCTGCTAGCACCCCTGTCTTTGCCCACATAGAAGAGGCTGCCTTGGACTTAAGGCCGCAGGTGGACCTAAGGAGCATACTGTTTGAGTCCCTGTTTCTAACTCTTTTTGGACTTCCCCACTGCGTGAGTTGGTACATTTCCTTTTCTTTCCAACTTGGCTAATTTTTGTTGAGTTTCTCACAACCCAAAAGATTTGACTAATACAGCCTTTATATTATTTTTCTCATTAATCCTTTCAAAAACCGAATCTGATAGATGAGACACTTGGACAGGCTAAATGAATTTCCCATGTTACATCTAGGAGATGTTACAGCCGCATTCACATCCACACAGTCTGATCGGGATTCCCTTGAACACAATGTGAAAGCCATCAAGTGGACCCTGTGGGCCTGGAATTCATGAGGATCACATTTTTTCCCCTTTTTGTTTAATTTCCACTTATTCTATCACTTACTTTAATTGGCATTTCTTTACTTCTTTTTGGTTCAGATAGTTCAGTTTGCCTCTTGTCAATAGGAAAACTCACCTTCAGCAAGTATGGGGCATTGTCGTACATATAACTTGATAGTTTAGAATTATTTCCACTGATGAAGAACACATAAAACAATGACTTACAATTCTCAATTTATATTACTGACTTCATGTACTTTTTATAGACCAGTCACATTCTGGTATTTTTTTAAATATGTTTTGGAGAGATATTGAAAGAGAATTGCTAGGCAGCAAAAGATTTTCATGTACCCAATATGTCCTTTCTTTCTGTCACTAAAGCCAGCTCATTCTTTCTGTCACCTGCCCATGACATCTCTAGTCTAATGTCATGATCCCCAAGTCTTTTCATATATAAATTTAAAACTTCTTTTTTCTGACCTGCTCTTATTCTTCCTCCTGGCCCTGCTGTCCCACTCACCGCTACCATACTTATGTGGGACTTAGTTTTATGCCTGCTCTGCCACTTGTGGAATAATTGTAGTAACTAGGGCCTTCTGCTCTGCTCAGCTGTAGAAGTACAAAAATTATGGCATAACCCACAGCCTTAAAAAGACGTATGTTTAGTTGGAAAGACAGGCATGTTAAGAAAATCCGATAGTGAAGTCATTAGTCTTATGAGATGGGTATGTACAACTTACAAACATAAGAAGAGCTAACACAAGTAAGACCCAGTTAGGTCTGTCATGAAGGACAAAGGCTGTAGGAACACAGCTGGAGAGGGAGCAGGGCTGTCAGACACAGGTCTGCCGGTCATGAAGCAATGGGCACATGTAAGAAGCAAGAAAAGCTTTGCTTGGGTCCCAAAGACATTCTGGAAATGTCTACACAGCATATAATAAACTGTTAACAATACCTCCCTCCCTTGACACTTCTCATCCATAGAAGTTTGGTCCCCCTGCAGCCCTATTTGTGAAATATGTCTATAAATACACACCTGGTTGTGGCTCATCAGACCAGGGTGTTCACCTGATTCAAGCTGAACAAAGGAGCATCCTTTCCACCAGAATTTAGAATTTGGCTTAAGAGAGAAAGAGAGAGAGAGATTTCAAGCCTTTGTGATCTGTACTTTGTGAGTCTTGCTGGCAGACCTGCCATGTGAAGGAGAGAGGCCGAGGCATCTTGAGAGCCATGGATAGAACAAGGGCTCAGACCAGAGCAGAGAGCTTCCTGGCCCAGCTGTTCATGAGTCAGAACGTACCACAGGATCACAGGATGCTGGGCATGGCCAAGGCTCAGAGAGCTCAGAGGTAAGAAGGTAACAATGCAGGCTGCTCTCGTCAAACAACAGCCTGATGCAAAGGACAGACAGTGAACAAGAAGACATCAGACAGGAATGAGGCCACAGGGCAATAAACCAAGGGATGTGGTGAGGAGTATTTTGGGGACTAGTTTGCATAGGGGGTTCAGAGAAAGCCTCTCGAAGGAAGTAGCATCTAAGCTAAGATTTTAGTGACGGGAAAAACGGTGAAGACAGGGGGAGAAACTTTCCAAGCTGAACTCTCAAGAGAGAATAAATTTAGCATGCTAAAGGCACAGAAAGAAGGTCAGAGTGATTAGAGCTTAGAGAGAGAAGGCAAGAATTGTAAGAAATGAGGGAGGGAGGGAAGCAGGTATCAGAAGAAGTAGGACTTAGGATAAAGATTTTAGATTTTATTTTAAATTCTATAATAAGCTTTTAAATAGGCCAGTGATAGGCTCTGATTTAAGAGTTGAAAATCAGTTTAACTCACAGAATAGACTGTAGTGAGGAAAGGGGAGCAAGGAAACTGGGTCACAGATGACCTGAAATGGCTTGATTTAGAGAAGATGGCACCCTTTCCACCAGGCTGGTGATAATGTAGGTGTGAGAGGCAGGACATCTGGGGACAGAGAAAAGGCTGCTAACAGATGAGAGGAGATGAAGAAAACAAGAATGATTCCTAGGTTTTTGGCTTAAGCCATTGAGCAGATGGAGATGCCATTTTCTGAGATTACGACTGTAAAAGACAAGGTTGGGGTTGAGTGGGGTGGCCGAAGAGTCTGTCTGACTATTCTGAACTTGAGGTGCCCACTGGACATCAGCAGGACATGTCAAGTGGCCAGTTAGGCATTTGAGTCTGCAGTCCTGGAGAGCAGTCTGGGATAAGACATAAACTTGGTGTTAATCATCATGTAAATAATATTTAAGTCCTGAGCTGGAGGCTATCCCCTAGACAAGAGCATAGAGGAAAGAAAAATCTCTGGCCAGTTAGAGATGAGGACAAGGAGAAAAGTCAGCAACAAACAAACAAACAAACTGAGAAAGAGGGCCAGTGTGGTGGAAGGAAACACTAGGGTGTGATATTTCCAAGGAAAGGAAGGATTCCAAGGAGGGAGTGTTTAATTGTGTTGAATAGTCTGGGCAGTTGAGTAAGCTGAGGACAGACATGTAACCACTGAGTTTAGGAATGTGCAAGACTTTGGTACAAAATGCGGAAGGCTTGATCCACGGACAGCTTGAGTGCCTGTGTAGCGGTGGAGACGGAAACCCTCTGGAGTTCAGTGAGGAGAGAATAGGAAGTGGTTTAGTGGAGAGACTGGCATAGCTCTTCCAAGGTTCTATTAAAAAGATCAGAACTAGGCTGGAATTGCTGAAGGAGGAAATTCCTCCCATACGGCTGGGCACTGATGAGAAGGAAGCAGGTGATCAGTAAAGATGGTGAAACTGCTGATGCAGGAGTGAGAGGAGACGGCTGTGGGGTGAGGCTGCTGAGAATCAGGAGGGGGCTGGGCCAGGGAACGGGTGAACAGGTGCCTCTGTGCCTCTGACGGAGTGGGGGCATCCTTCTCCTGTGGGAGAGCAGCACGGGAGCCTGGCACAGCTGCCGGAAGAGTGGTAGGTTTGGACCCATGGTGGTGTGGGAGCTCCTGCCTAACCCTCTTTGCCCCAGGAGGGCACTAGCTAAGAGGAAGGAAGGTAGTTGGAGTGTTGGGGGGTGAGGAAGAGGGAGGCAGTCTGAGATAATTTAGAGGATGGGAGAGCGGCACTCCACCCAGTTTGTAGAATTCCTGGCCGCAGGTGGGTCCCCACCTGAGATCTGTGCTCGTGAGTAAGAGGTGCGACCAGTCAATGCTCTTGGGTTTTTTCCAGCAACATGTATCTGCTCAAGTACTGAGGGAGGGACTAGCTGGGATTTACCAGAGTTGGAGCTTTCCCAAGCAGGAATGAAGAAGGGGAGAGATGCCTGATAGTTAAGGGTTCCTTCAGGGCAGTGATTTAGTTGTTGGCTGTAAAATCAAAGCTGTATGACCATGGTTGTGAGAATTTCAAGGGTGCCGTTGATATAGAAAAGAGGCGGTGAATAATTCAAGGTCTCAAGAAGGGCAAAGAATTACTGAATTCCTGGAGTAGAATAAATAAGCTAAAGGGGTGGTTAAAGTCAAAAGAAACAGAAATTCTGTCAGCATTGGAGTTTCTGATGATTATAAATGTCAAAGGTAAGCCCATGGGTGCTGGTAACCCAGGTGAAGTGGAAATGAAAAGACACAAGTGAAGCCAAAGAACTCAGAAGCCAAGGTTGTAGATCATCGAAGCAGGTGTGGGGTCAGCAAGGACTGTCCCAGGAGACAGTGGCAAAGAGGAAAGGGCGCACCTAGCGAGCGCGTCCCGGGTGAAGGGGCATGGCCCTGAGGTCGCAGGTGAGGCTGAGGAGGCCGGTGGCTGCTGGTAAAGTTCTTGGACGTATCCTTCAAAGAAGCTGGTGTGTTTAAAGGAGAAGGATGGAGACAGAGTGAAGCAGCACTGAGGAGGCATAAGGACACACACCTATCCTTTTCTGAGCCCTGAGGTACATGCAGGAGAAATAAACACACCAATAAAAATGTTCCACTCCAGGGCTTTGCTTGAAGCGCTGCTGGGGTGGCCAGGTTTCATTGACAGCAACAGAGAAGGAAAGTTCAGAAAAGAAGTTTCTGAAAAGAGGGAGCTGGCTACTCATCTGCATGGTCCAAAGGGCACAGAGTGAGAGAGTGGAGGGCGGAGGGTGGTGGCCTGAGCCTCTGCGCGTTAGATCGTAATCCACCCGACGCGTGTTACGTTCAAGACCAGCACACGCACATCCCAGGCACTCATGTAATGGAGAGCTGAGTTTCACAGAACAACACACACAATATGTGTGATGTACTCTGACCAGTTGTAATCTATTTGTATACAAAGAAAATGCTGTTTTGGACCAACTAAATCACTTTTACAAGTGATTAAACCCTTGTGAACTATCCAGGGCTCGAAAAACTGGATTGGTTCCTGCTCTTTGTTTTTCCAGGTGTCTCAGAGAGGCTCCCTGTTGTTTCCTGAAGTGGCTATGTTGTTCTCTCTCTTCTTGTTTATTTGTTTGGTGTTGCATAACGTGTCATAATCCTGCCTATCTGTCCAGTCACTGTGGCCCGCCTCCTGTCACATGTGCCCTTTCTGGGGCAGCGTCCTGTCTGTCCCCTCCCCGCCAGCTCAGGGCTGAGTGCGCCGTCCCTCTGTATAATAGAGAATGGATGAATTCCTGAGAAGAGAAACTTTCCATATTCTAGACTAGAAAATACCTAAGTGGTCTCTAGCACTGCGTTTTAGACCTCCACAATACTTGCTGAATAAATATCCTCTAAGTGGTGCCAAAGGAGATTTTCTTCATCCTTTCGCTTAGTCTATACATCAAACAATAAAATAGAGAAGAAACCCTGCTGGGGACTCCCCACTTGTCCCTCCAGCCTGCCTGTCCTCTGCCTCCCACCTGGCCTGACCCCTGGGGACCGCACTATCCTCCGACCCCCAGGCCTGGCCCGTGAAGGTGCCCACGGGAGCCCCAGAAACAGGAGCGACAGGAGGCCAGGCTCTGATGCATGCCTCAGACTCTCCCCCGAGGCACCGGGGTGCAGTGGCTGTGTCCCCCTGACACCCAATCACCCCCCTGAGGGCGCCCTCTGTGTCCCGCCTGGACCCTGACGGGAGCAGGAAGGCTTTTTTTTTAAACAATGCAGGACCGCCCTGGTGCTTCTGGGTTTCAAAGTCGTGCCAAGGGCATCCTTAACTAAGTCCATAGATGCCCAGGAAGATACAGTCTCTGCTCCCCACTTCTAAACTCACAGAATTAAGAGGGTGTCTCTTAACCACAGGTGAACATTCAGTTATCGCCCAGTGTCACCCCCTTCAATCGAAAACATTTGCCAGCCGCCTAACGTGCTGGCCTGGGCAGGGCTCTGAGAGGCAAGTCCAGGAGGCCGCAGCGCCCGCTGCCTGGGAGCTTGACATGTTCTTGGGAAAATCCTAACGTGGGCTCAGTAGTCAAAGGAAAATAAAGGTTGAGGGCTATATCATGAAATGCAAAAATATTCGATGTGAAAGCTCTAAAGAGCAATTAGATATGTCAATATTAAATTGTCTCAATTTGAAGATGGGAAGATATTTCGTGTTTTGGCAGATAAGAAGTAAAACTATTCCTCTTTTTGGAAGCATACATTTAGCTTTATTTGATATAGACTAAAAAAATCAGGAAGGATATGTATTATATTTTATTATATAATAAATGTACATATATATACATACACACACACACACACATATATATGTATATATAAAGTTTTCCCCTTTGAGGAACTAAAGAGTAAAACAGATACACTTCCAAAGCAGAAAGCGGTTACAGCTCCCAGGCAGCCTGACTTCGTGCGTTCACGTATTGGATACTCTGTGGTTTATTTCCCTGTAGGTGTTTGTGTCCTGTGCCTTTACAACCCTTTCAAACTAGCTGCAGGGAGACTGTTCTAGCAATACACGCATGTTCTAGAAATAAGAACTTCATCATCTTGTTGCAGTAGTTGGTATGAAAAAGTTAAATTATAAATCAGCTTTATTCAAAATATCTGAAGTAACAAGATTTCATTCTGCAATGAAGGAAAAGGAAGATGTTATATTATTTAAATATCAGTTTACCTTAGGTTTTTTAGTGGTTGTGAAAAATGTGGTTTTATACTAGTGGGAAAAGTTTCTTTTCTGCTAATGACAGATGATGCTATTTGGACTGACCCATTAAAGAAGTGAAAGAAGTATTTTTAAATTTTTGAGACATTTTTAAAACTTGCTTTAAAAGCTTCAAAGAACAAACTAATAATTTAGTGGTTTTTCTAACACTGATATTTTCAGTCCGGAATTGGAGGTAGCCATTTTAATTAAAAAAACGGATACAGAAAAGGGTGCTATTCAGAATGGTGACTTCATTCTTATTAAATTGTAGGAAATTTTCTATGAAAGTTATAAAAAATTAATATTTTCCCTAACACTTTGTATTTTTTTTTTATAATTATTAAATATAAAGAAAGATTAATGTTTTATCCAACTCACATAGATACTTGCCAACTATCCTGAGGGCCTTATATCTATTTTAATTTTGCATTTGTAGCATGATATGTAAAAAACATGAGAATCACCTTCTAGAGTCCCTGTGTTTTTGTTCCTCCACATAACAAATCTCAACTTTCCCCATTTTTATCTCTGAAATGTACCCTGCTTCCTGATACCCCAATTTCTGAAACTTTCCACGGTTCTGGGGTGTTAATCAGTTTGCTTTTCATTGGCCTTTGTACTCAGCTTTCTGATCTCTGGCAACAATTCCATTCCCTTTAATTAAAAAATGGGTTGACATTATTATATCACCATTTCACTACACCACACTCTCTGTACCTGTATGCTTATACATTTTTATGACTTTGTCCTAATTTTAGTGACTTCTTTTGTGGGGACAAGGAGAGAGGTAAACAGGTAACAAGTGTCACTGGCTGCCCAAGGTCTATTTTTAAAGTCTATACTTTATATGCAGAAATTATCACAGCATTTGAGATCATTATTTAGAATCATACAGCTTGATTGGCATTCCAATCCTTTCTCTTCTTGGATGATTCTAGGAAAGTTGCTTCAAATCTCTACATCTCAATCTCCTCACCTGTAAATATGAGCTCTCAGCTCTTAAGGGCGTCATGAGAACTAAGTAGTATAATGCACATAACTTGCTTAGCACAGTGCTTGATATGTTGTAGGTACTTAATATGTGCAGGCACGTGGCTTTGCACTACTTCACCCTATATTTTTTACCAGATAACTTTCTATGGCTTTATATTCTTTTTGATACTTTGAATTGTTTTAACTTAGAGAAAGATGTTTAGTCACCTGGTTAACACTGCTGACAGTTTAAAATACGAACTAAGTTTATGATCAAAATCTCAATGGCTTAAAGAATTATTTTTTGTTAAACACAATAATGCTTTCTTTCCACATGTAAGCTTGAAAGCCAAGGAGAGAAAATATAGAAAGATAATATAAGAATGCATGAAGGACACCATGAATAAAAAAATTTAGAGCAAATGTGAGAGAGTATGCCAAACAATCTAACATCAGTGGTTCTCAAATTTTAGTATGGATTTGTTTATTATGTAACTTAAAGTATGCTTATAAAAGTAACAGGTTTTCCTAGATCCAACTCTGATAATTTAGGATTCGGTAGTCTGTGGTGGGACCCTGGATTGCGTGTATTTAATTAGCGCCCTATTGGGGCGGCAGCTGGCTGGTGAACTCTCTTTTGAGACACATCCATCTTCCAAGTGCAAGACATGAAGATTGAGCACAAAACTTTTATTCTATATTATAGTGAAGTGCATGTGTTCCTAGGTGTAAATGAGAGAGCAGAGTAATATAAACACTCGAAGATAAAGACACTGGAAGGTAGCATATAGCAGCCCCAAATACATTTAACACAATTGTTTGCTAACATCTCTCAGAAATAACATCACCACTCATAAAATCATTTGGGATGACTATAGTGGGGTATGTGGGGGGGACTTGATAATAGGGGGTCTGGTAACCATAATGTTGTTCAAGTGATGGTACATTAATGATACCAAAATAAAATAAAATAATCATTTGGGAAACTTGAACTCCTTAAAAAGAAGCAAATGGTAAGTAAGTAAAATGGCAAATACTTTGAACTTTCAGTTTGCAACAGTTCTTGATCTAAACACTTGAGTTCATCCTCACAACAGCCCTAAAAGGTGAAGTGCCTTTAACAGTCTGAAGACGAGGAAACAGAGACACAGAAAAGTTTTGTGATTCACCCGAGGACATGCAAATAGTAAGAGGCAAATGTGGTACTCTGTCTCCAGAGACATGTTCTTGATTATGTTGTAATTAGTTTCCTGAAAAGAATAAGATAAATTCACTCTGATTTTAATATGTATTCCTGGCTGTAATATGGTGTCATGTATTTTACTGTAATTAAGCCTTAATTTTCCTTTAAGTATCTTGGGTTTTTTTCCAGTTTGTTTTCCAGCTTTTCAAGTTAGCATATTTGAGTTGTGGTAAATACCAAAGAAGAAGCTGAGTGTAGGTTAGTTGGGAGAAGGAATGATATTTGGCTGCTTACATAAAAATCACAACAAAGCAAGCCCCTGCTATCCTAAGCTCCTTTTCACATTGATGAGATGCTCTATTCTGACAAGTTGGGATAATTTTCCATCACACTATCTCAAGATCTGAAAGAAAACTGTCTGAATTTGCATTGTTAGCCTATATAATGCTGAATGGTCAGTTCATTGTCTTCACGTTTAGTACTCAACTTTACTTTTTATAGGAGAAAATAATTCTTATTTTTTCCTACTATTATGACAAACCAAAATAGTCATCAAAACAATGATATTTGCAGTGGTCATTTTGTTTCTGAAAGAATGTGATTTCTATCCAAGCACATCCAGAATGATCTAGATAACATGCAAACTCTCTCTTTTTATTTTCATTAACCAACTTTTCCAAAGATTAATGATGCTTTTTATCCAACACACCCACTCATTCCGGTCTTTGTTCCTAGTCTCCCTTTTCTCAAATGGCACCAGTGACTTCCTCCTTGCTGATCCAATATTATTTCCTATCTGACTCAAGCTGCCTCGGTATTGCTAGCCATTCATTTACTACCGTTAGCATCTGAGATGAATAGTTTCCCTGCATCTCTCAAAGTCAATTATTTTATTTTGCTCATGACTCTAGTTTGCATGTTATCTAGATCATACTTGGCCTTTGTTTCTGCCTCTAAATCCAGTTGCATAAGTTTGTGCGTGCTCAAAATTTCCATTGCCCTTTGAGTGTTAATGGCCAGAATTGGCGTGACTACCTATAAAATCTTCATTGCATTAAACTTTTGTGCCCTGAACAATTGATGGGCTATGCAGTTCCCTTTTTACTGCCCATTCAGTGAAGGGTGTGTGGAAATCCGCCTGTTGGGACCAGAGGATGCACCGCTGACATACCTTCCATTCACATACCTCTCAAAGTTTGCCTTCCATGCAATTATCTTCTCTGATCATTCCAATTTACATCATTCTCATCCTCAGATCTATAGTGTTCAATTTTTAGCCATTGAGCTTTTGCCTTTGGCCTTAAATCAACTCGTTTGCATTACCCAATCACATTGTAAATTCATGGGTGGCAGAGATGATATCCTCTACCATTAATTACATCCCCTCCAGTGAGCTGAGTATCGGATAGGTACTCATTAAATACTCATTGAAATACTCTTTAATCATATTGGTGGGATTTTCCCCATACTTTGGATTCAACTCAAATCATTCAATACATATCCTTTCTTAGTAAAAAAAAAAAAATTACAAGCTCAGACTTTTTAATTTGGTTACTGGCCTTTAATTATGCTAACTGCCACTATTAAGTTGCATTACTGATCCAAAGAAAATCCTGCCTGTTGGTTATTTTCTGACTCGTGATTGAAGAAATGTTACTGAGTAACCTTAGGTCATATTCTTTGTCAGAATGGGAGCTGGTATTTGGCAGCTACACCATCAATTAGTAATACTGCTGATAATGTCTGTTTTATATAGCAAGTAATTTGCTTTTCCATAGGAGCTGGGAGAAGGAGGAAGGAAATGATAGTTGCTCATCGCCACAAGTCATTTGCAGAAAGAATAACAGATTTTTTAAAAATTCATTAAGGCTTTTTAAAAAACTTCTTAAAATATCTGTGTGGTTGAGTATATGCGTAGGGACACACCCGTGGGGTAGGATTTCTGATAAACATTAAGTATTAATTTAACTTTATTGCCTACTTTTATTTTATTTTATTTATTTATTATAAGTTTTACCTTTCAATTCTTTATTATTGCTTCAAATTTTTCCAGACAATGCAATTAGTTACATACATGTTCATGATTTAATGTTTTCCTAGACTTTTCTTTGGGATGCAGTAAAATGCGCCACAAATGTGCTTGTTAATGCTACTCAAAAAAAATATTTTTTAATAGTTTATTTTGGTATCATTAATCTACAATTCTATGTGCAATATTACGGTGATTAAACTACCCCCTTCATCAGGTCCCCCCCAACAACCCCATTACAGTCACTGTCCTTCAGCGTAGTGAGATGCTATAGAATCACTACTTGTCTTCTCTCAGATGTACAGCCCTCCCTGTGCCCTCCCAACATTACATCTGCTAATCGTAATGCCCCTTTTTCCCCCTTGTCCCTCCCTTCCCACCCATCCTCCCCAGTCCCTTTCCCTTTGGTAACTATTAGTCCTTTCTTGGGTTCTATGAGTCTGCTGCTTTTTGTTCCTTCAGTTTTTTCTTTGTTCTTACACTCCATATATGAGTGAAATCATTTGGTACTTGTCTTTTTCGGCTTGGCTTATTTCACTGAGCATAATACCCTTTAGCTCCATCCATGTTGTTGCAAATGGTAGGATTTGTTTTCTTCTTATGACTGAATAATATTCCATTGTGTATATGTACCACCTCTTCTTTATCAATTCATCTACTGACGGACAGTTAGGTTGCTTCCATTTCTTGGCTATTGTAAATAGTGCTGCAATAAACATAGGGGCGCATCTGTCTTTTTCAAACTGGGCTGCTGCATTCTTAGGGTAAATTCCTAGGAGTGGGATTCCTGGGTCAAATGGTATTTCTATTTTGAGTTTTTTGAAGAACCTTCACACTGCTTTCCACAATGGTTGAACTAATTTGCATTCCCACCAGCAGTGTAGGAAGGTTCCCTTTTCTCCACATCCTCGCCAACATTTGTTGTTGTTTGTGTTTTGGACGTTGGCCATCCTCACTGGTGTGAGATGATATCTCATTGTAGTTTTAATCTGCATTTCTCTGATGATTAGTGATGTGGAGCATCTTTTCATGTGCCTGTTGGCCATCTGAATTTCTTCTTTAGAGAAGTGTCTATTCATGTCCTCTGCCCATTTCTTAATTGGATTATTTACTATGTTTGTTGAGGTGCGTGAGCTCTTTATATATTTTGGATGTCAACCCCTTATCCGATACATCATTTATGAATATATTCTCCCATACTGTAGGATGTCTTTTTGTTCTACTGATGGTGAACTTTGCTGTACAGAAGCTTTTCAGCTTGATGTAGTCCCACTTGTTCATTTTTGCTTTTGTTTCCCTTGCTCAGGGAGATATGTTCATAAAGAAGTCACTCATGTTTATGTCCAACAGATTTTTGCCTATGTTTTTTTCTAAGAGTTTTATGCTTTCATGACTTACATTCAGGTCTTTGATCCATTTTGAGGTGACTTTTGTGTATGGGGTTAGACAATAGTCCTGTTTCATTCTCTTACATGTAGCTGTCCAGTTTGTCCAACACCAGCTGCTGAAGAGGCTGTCATCTCCCCATTGTATATCCAAGGCTCCTTTATCAAATATTAATTGACTGTATATGTTTGGGTTAATGTTTGGATTTTCTATTCTGTTTCACTGGTCTGTGGGTCTGTTTTTGTGCCAATACCAAATTGTCTTAATTACTGTGGCTTTGTAGTAGAACTTGAAGTCAGGGAGCATAATTCCCCCTGTTTTATTCCTCCTTCTCAGGATTGCCTTGGCTATTTGGAGTCTTTTTTGGTTCCATATCAATTTTAGAATTAACTGATCCAGTTCATTGAAGAAAGCTGTTTGGTATTTTGATAGGGATTGCGTTGAATCTGTATATTGCTTTAGGTAGTATAGCCATTTTGACAATATTTATTCTACCTAGACAAGAACAAGGGATGAATTTCCGTTTCTTAGTGTCCTCTTTAATTTTTCTTAGGAGTGTCTTGTAGTTTTCAGAGTACAGGTCTTTCACTTCCTTCATTAGGTTTATTCCTACATATTTTATTCTTTTTGATGCAATTGTGAATGGAATTGTTTTTCTGATTTCTCTTTCTGTTAGTTCATCGTTAGTGCATAGGAAAGCAACAGATTTCTGTGTGTTAATTTTGTATCCTGCAACTTTGCAGAATTCAGATATTAGTTCTAGTGGTTTTGGAGTGGAGTCTTTAGGGTTTTTTATGTACAATATCATGTCATCTGAAAATAGTGACAATTTGACTTTTCTTTACCAACCTGGATGCCTTGTATTTCTTTGTTTTCTCTGATTGCCATGGCTAGGACCTCCAGTATTATGTTGAATAACAGTGGAGAGAGTGGGCATCCCTCTCTTGTTCCTGATCTTAGATGAAAAGCTTTCAGCTTCTCACTGTTAAGTATGATGTTAGCTGTGGGTTTGTCATATAAAGCCTTTATGATGTTGAGGTACCTGCTGTCTATACCCATTTTGTTGAGAGTTTTAATCAGGAATGGATGCTGAATTTTGTCAAATGCTTTTTCAGCATCTGTGGAGATGATCATGTGGTTTTTGTTCTTCTTTTTGTTGATGTGGTGGATGATGTTGATGGATTTTCGAGTATTGTACCATCCTTGCGTCCCTGGGATGAATCCCAGTTGAACATGGTGTATGATCCTCTTGATGTATTTTTGAATTCAGATTGCTAATATTTTGTTGAGTATTTTTGCATCTACATTCATCAGGGATATTGGTCTGTAATTTTCATCTTTGGTGATGTCTTTGCCAGGTTTTGGTATTAGGGTGATGCTGGCTTCATAGAATGAGTTTGGAAGTATTCCCTCCTCTTTTATTTTTTGTAAAACTTTAAGGAGAATGGGTGTTATTTCTTCTCTATATGTCTGGTAGAATTCAGAGGTGAATCCATCTGGTCTGGGGGTTTTGTTCTTGGGTAGTTTTTTTGATTACTGCTTCAATTTCGTTGCTGGTGATTGGTCTGTTTAGTTTTTCTGTTTCTTGTTTGGTCAGTTTTGGAAGGTTGTATTTAGAAGTTGTCCATTTCTTCTATGTTTTCCAGCTTGTTAGCATATAGATTCTCATAATATTCTCTTATAATTCTTTGTATTTCTGTGGGGTCTGTCATTATTTTTCCTTTCTCATTTCTGATTCTGTTTATGTGTGTAGATTCTGTTTTCTCTTAATGAGTCTGGCTAGGGGTTTATCTATTTTGTTTATTTTTTCAAAGAACCAGCTCTTGGTTTTATTGATTTTTTCTATTGTTTTATTCTTCTCAATTTTATTTATTTCTTCTCTAATCTTTATTATGTCCCTCCTTCTGGTGACTTTGGGCCTCATTTGTTCTTCTTTTTCCAATTTCAGTAATTGTGTCTTTAGACTATTCATTTGGGAATGTTCTTCCTTCTTTAAATAGGCCTGGATTGCAATATACTTTCCTCTTAGAACTGCCTTTGCTGCGTCCCACAGAAGTTGTGGCTTTGTGTTGTTGTTGTCATTAGTCTCCATATATTCTTTGATTTCTGTTTTGATTTGGTCATTAACCCATTGATTAATTAGGAGAATGTTAAGTCTCCATGTATTTGTGAGCCTTTTTGTTTTCTTTCTAAAATTTATTTCTAGTTTTATGCCTTTGTGATCTGAGAAGTTGGTTGGCAGAATTTCAATATTTTTGACTTTACTGAGGTTCTTTTTGTGGACTAGTATGTGGTCTATTCTGGAAAATGTTCCATGTGCACTTGAGAAGAATATGTATCCTGTTGCTTTTGGTGTCGAGTTCTGTAGATGTCTGTTAGGTCCATCTGTTCTAGTGTGTTGTTCAGTGCTTCTGTGTCTTTAGTTATTTTCTGTCTGGTTGATCTGTCCTTTGGAGTGAGTGGTGTGTTAAAGTCTCCTAAAATGAATGCATTGCTGTCTATTTCTTCCTTTAATTCTGTTAGCATTTGTTTCTCATATGCCGGCGCTCCTGTGTTGGGTGCATATATATTTATAATAGTTATATCCTCCTGTTGGATTGACCCCTTTATCATTATGTAATGTCCTTCTTTATCTCTTGCTACTTTCTTCGTTTTGAAGTCTATTCTGTCTGATAGAAGTACTGCAACACCTGCTTTTTTCTCCTTGTTGTTTGCATGAAATATCTTTTTCCATCCCTTCACTTTTAGTCTGTGTACATCTTTGGATTTGAGGTGAGTTTCTTGTAGGCAGCATGTAGATGGGTCTTGCTTTTTTATTCATTCTGTTACTCTGTGTCTTTTGATTGGTGCATTCAGTCCATTTACATTTGGGGTGATTATCGATCGATATGTACTTATTGCCATTGCTGGCTTTAGATTAATGGTTACCAAAGGTTCAAGGTTTGCTTCTTTATTATCTAACAATCTAACTTAACTTTCCTGTTAAGTTATTGTAAACACAGTCTGATCTTTCTTTATTTCTCTCCCTTCTTATTCTTCCTCCTCCATTCTTTATATACTAGCTTTTATTCTTTGCCTTTAGTTAGTATTTGGATGGTCCGCTTTCTTTGCTATGATTTTATTTTCTCTGGTGACATCTTTTTAGCCTTAGGGGTGCTTCCCTCTAGAGCAGTTCCTTTAAGGTGTCCTGTAGAGGTGGTTTATGGGAGGCAAATTCTCTCAGCTTTCACTTGTTTGGGAATTGTTTAATCCCTCCATCATATTTAAATGATAATCGTGCTGGATACAATATTCTTGGTTCGAGGCCCTTCTGTTTCATTACTTTAAATATATCATGCCATTCTCTTCTGGCCTGTAAGGTTTCTATTGAGAAGTCTGATGATAGTCTGATGGGTTTTCCTTTGTAGGTGATCTTTTTTCTCTCTCTAGCTGCCTTTAATACTCTGTTCTTATCTTTGATCTTTGCCGTTTTAATTATTATGTGTCTTGGTGTTGTCTTCCTTGGGTCCCTTGTGTTGGGATATCTGTGGGCTTCCGGGAACTGCGAGACTATTTCCTTCCCCAGCATGGGGAAGTTTTCAGCAAATATTTCTTCAAAGACACTTTATATCCCTTTTTCTCTCTCTTCTTCCTCTTGTACTCCTATAATGTGAATATTGTTCTGTTTGGATTGGTCACACAGTTCTTTTAATATTCTTTCTTTCCTAGAGATCCTTTTATCTCTCTCTGCCTCAGCTGCTCTGTATTCCTGTTCTCTGATTTCTATTGCATTAACAGTCTCTTGCATCTCGTCCAGTCTGCTGCTAAGCTCGTCGATGGCTTGTCTCATTTCTGCATTGTCTTTCCTCACTTCCCTCACTTCCTCCCTCAGCTCTTGCATATTTCTCTGTAGATCCTGCAGCATGGTTATGACTTTTATTCTGAATTCTTTTTCAGGAAGATTGTGCATTTCCATCCCTTCAGGCTCCCTCTCTGGTGTTGTCTGGGTCTGGGTGAGCTTTGTCTGTACCATTTTCCTCTGTCTTTTCATGACGATAGAGGTGGTCGCTGGTAGGTGCCACGTATGTCAGCTGGGCTCTTTAAGACTTAAAGAAAAAAAAAAGAAAGAAAAGAAAGGAAAAATAAATAAATAAAAACGCCCACCGGGAGTAGATTCTGTAAGGATGCCATAGGTGGTGCTTTTGTTCCATCCACTATTCTTCAGCTGTGGCCATGCAGCTCTGCAGGGCCTTTTGTAGCTCTGGCCAGGGCAGGAACGAATGGGAGGCTGTTGTTCTCTGTGTGAAGTCTCAGTGCGACTACTTTTTCCCAGTGGCCAGCGAAGGGGTCCGAAATTCTTCAGGACTCCCAGCCTGCTCGGCCGAGTATGCTGGGACGATTGTGTTCCTCCTTTGGGCCCCTTTCTCTTTAAGACCGCCAGAGAAAGTGTGCGCTTTTCTTTTGTCCCAGGAGCCGGCTGCAAGGACCCAGTGCATTCCCCAGCTCAGATCCTGCACCCTCTGTCTCTCCAATCTCTGAGACACCATGCGATGTGTGTCAGCACTCCTGGTGCAGATCACCAGGGCTGGTTATTTTGCGGACCTGTACTTCCACTCCCTCCCGGCTCTGAATCCTCTCCTGCCGTCGGTGCGCTGGGGTGGGGGAGTGCTCGGGTCCCGCTGGGTCTCGGCTCCGTATCTTACCCACCTCGCGGGGTGCCTAGTCCTCTCAGGTATAGCTGCAGGCTATGTGCTGTCCTGTATCTTCTGGTCTCTTTTTTAGGAGTAGTTGTACTTGTTGTATTTTCATAAATACATATGGTTTTGGGAAGAGATTTCTGCTGCCCTGCTCACGCCACCATCTTCCCGGAGCTCCCTATTGCCTACTTTTAATATAGCTACTTGATGTTTCATTTTTTATCTAAATTTCTGGGTGAGAGTCAAATATCTATGCCTCCATATCAAGGTTCCAGTAGCATTCATGTTGCCAAACCAAAGAATCGTTAGCTTAGGTTATTTTTCCTCCTTTTCTGAAAAGCATTCTGTTGAAGCAAACTCAGACCTCAGTGCTTTTACTCCAAGTTCTATAAGATGGAATAAAGTGTTTATTTAGTGTTTATTATGTGCCAAGTATTGTGGACATTTCTCATCAATCAATCAAAAAAAAAAAGGGCCATGTATACCTTAGACCAAAAATAATAAATAATATGTATCTCATTGGGTGTCAGTCTAGTTTTTATTCTTCAGTCTTTTTCACCCCCAAGTCCAATTTCCAACTATTGTTCTACCACTAATACAGACTTAATCTTCCCTCTAGTCAATTCTGGAATAATAATTGATATTCTAGGATACATAATAAATAATAACTTTTATAACTACACACTAGTATAAGACCATATTCTAATATTGACTGACTAATATTATATAGGCATAGAGATAATTCAAGTCTAAGAGAAAAAAATCTATTTTTCAGTGTTCTAAGAAACATAATTAACATGCAATCAATAAGAAGAAATATCTAGTTTCGAATTAGACTATCAAATTCATCTGCACTAATTGAAACAGCTCAGTCCCCCTTTTCTCCTAAACATAAGAATTTTAGAGATTTTCCACTTATCCAACCTGTTTTACATTTACCAAGACTAACAGCACAGAGTTCTAAAGAGTAGAAAGAGCACATCCCAAGCCTCAGAATCAGCATGTAGGGCAGGAAGAGAAAAGAATGTTTTCTAAAATATTTTACCTAGTTTTTTTTATGATTAATATTTTAGAAATTTAAGTTATTTGCCTTTCATTTTACTCCAAAAATGTTTAAAGATTATTTAGTAAAGAAATAAAAGCCTGTATTTCTAAGGCTAGCTTTCTCATTATATAGTTTCTTTAATTAGACCCAAATACATATTCCCCTACAATTTTCTTCATCCTGCTATTCTACATCTGATAGACCTTTGAAATTCTATTTTCTGCTGTATGAAGTTTCATAAGCACTGGTTGATTTTCTTATTTTAAGAAACACTGTGACATTCTTTGAAAATTTTTTACCACTTTTTAAATTTGCAGTGTTTAGTTTTCTAAGCTGTGTGGCTGATAAAAATGGTACAATCAGGTTGATCTGTAAAGTATCAGTGGGTTATATAAGGATTTGAACATAGAATCTTTTGATAGCGATGATGAGGTGTGTGGTAGTCCCAGTGTAATTATAATGTTCTATAATGTTTTCTGTAAAGGACCTAAAAATCATAAATATTTTAGGTCTTGGGGGCCAGTCTCTGTTGTCATTGTAAAAGCAGCCATGGACAATATATAAACTGTATTTACAAAACTGGTAGCTGGTCAGATTTGGCCTTAAACCAAAATTTGCCAACCCTTCTCCAGAAAACCAGATATTCAGCTATGACCTTCACTTTAGATTCGACTGTTTTAGTGACATGTGCCCTTTTAATGTTAATAGGTTCAGAACTGGAAGAACACAATTTATCCAACTGTACCTTCAAAATGCAAGCTATAGATTACCTCCTGAGTGTGACACTATGTTATTAAAAGTCATTTTGGATTTGTTAGAAACTAAACTAATTTATATGTGTTTCAAGAAATATTTACATGTAAAGAAATTTATGGAGAGCATTATTTAAAGCTGCACCGCACTATATGGTAAGTTTAGATTCACATCCTTATAAATTAGTATCCTTTATTTTAAATGTTAACAGAAAATGCCTCTGGTTTTTTTTTTTCAATTCAAGAAATGTGTAGGGAGGGACAAGAGACATGCAGAATTTTGAAATTGCCGAGATGTGATTTACTTAGGGGTGTTGATTAAGAACCTAATTTTAAAATGGAATTTTAGAAATGGAGAAAATTAATGACTATTTAAAAATAAATTACTGTTGTAAAATGTGGGAAGCAATAACTCCTTTTAAAATGTAAAGGGAATGAGTGTGTTCAGATATAACATGTGAAAAAGATGCAAAACCCATAGGTTATGGGGAGAGAGAAGAAGGTCAGTGCTGTTGTGCATAAAGCAAAGAAATGTATTTTCATATAGATTATAATGACATAGAAATTCTGTTTTTATTATCATCAGTTTTAGAAATATAAGTGCTATTTCATGCCAACCCAGAGGGTACACTGCAGATTAATGTGCACATCAAAATAATCTACTTGAGGAAAAGGAGGTAGTAAGAACCCCCCTTTGCAAAAGGTTCTCTGTTGTAAATCGACTTCAGACAGTTATTAGATTAGGTCCTAAGCTCAAGCTGAAGACTGCCAACTGTAACATACACAGAACAATTAAATTTGGGAGATTTTATGAGTCATGAGACAAAAGGACTAGACAATTATAACCTTTCTAGTGGATTATTTTTCTGAATGCTAATTCAAAACTTTTCCCCAAAAGTTATAAAAATGCATATTTTAATGTGACTATTTAACCAATTTTTCTTGCAATAAATTTCCATAATTCATTTAGATATTAAAAAACTAAAGAAATAATCATTTTGGAAAGTGCATATTTACATTATATCAGTAGAATAAGCCCCATGGAGACTTAGATGCCAAAGTTCATCAGAGAGCAGCCTTTAATATACAAATGAAAACAGAAGTTTTCATAAAAACATGAGTTCATTTTCTTTTGCCAATTTGCTGAATATCATTGAAGTAGAACTACTAATAGCCAGCAACAAATGTTGACTCGAATCTTCATTGTATGTACTTTGTTGTGATCAATGTTTTATTACACATTATTTTTCATTTTCACATTTGGCATAATAGCTTAGCGCTGAGACAATCTCCTTGCAGTTTTCAGCTAGACTGCCGCTCCCTGCCTCAGCAGCTGTCATAGAGGTACATGACTGTCAGGGCTGCAGCGGGCTGTAGGAAGGAATGCGGTAAGTGGGTCGTTGACAAGGTGTCAATGACAATGTTTATCAGATGAGTGGAGGGCCGTTAAAGGTGAGGTTGAAAAGACATAAGTGGAAGTTAAGTAAAAGATGAAAGACTGGGAAAGATAGGATTCCATCGCTCTTGCCCTGCCCCATCGAGACGGCTGCACTGTCTTTAACCCTTGATTTCCCCCTGCCTCCATCACACTGAGTGTGCGGGCAATAGAAATGATTTAAGGGGAGGCCTTAAATCAGAAATGAAAGCTAAAGTGAAGAAGAAGAGAAAGCATCAGCTTTATAAGCTATGTTGATGACCGAAATCCTGCCGACATATCCCTGTTACTTAAAAATAGATGCGAACCCAATTTTTCTCCTAAGCCTTTGCTTATGTATTTCCTTCATTCCTTCAACAAATTTCTGCTGAGCATCTACTGTGTGTCAGATACTGTTCAGGGCATCAGAGTTACACCAGTGCACAAAACTAGATAAAAATGCCCACCTTCATTCAGGCTCTTATAGAGGGAATTAAATGAGGAAAATGTACATTGTTTTGGAACAAAAGATTTTCTAAAGGTCAAGAACAGAAATACTTTATTAAGTAGAAAACTATGCCCCTTATTTACTTCCTAAGCTAAGCTGACTTTCTACAGAAAGAGTCTAAGAATGGTTGGTAGGAGAATCATAGGTAACTTGTTTCTGTACCTAAGGCCTATGGTCTTGCTTATGGTTCTGGCTGAAATTTTCTGTTTTACTGAGTTGACTTGATTTGTCTACGTAGCACTGACATTAGAGAGAAACCTGGTTATAGGAGGAAATACCATGCGTAGTTAACATGACGCCATTGGTAGTGTTATCAGATTAATGGAGAGATAATGTTTTTGGAATAACTTTTCAGAATTAATTATAATTAAACAGATTTCCTGGAAAATATGAGACTGATGTTTCTGGTCACATGTACCCGAGGAAGAGTTTTTTTAATATTATAGTGGGAAAAAGGGTTTTAGTATTTAGGTGCCATTTATGCGAAAGATGGACTTTATGGCAAAATAAGATCCATGGATTTTATATAGTGTAATTGAAAATATAGCTATTTTGTGTATAATCTCAACTTTGGGAAGACATTTAGGAAGCAAAAAGGCAATAATTCTTGGTGCTAAGCTTTTCAAAACTACGAAGGAAAAAGCTGAATAATTTAAAAGGGGGAAAAAAATGTTAATCCTAAAATGAGTTGACTAAGGTTTAAATTTCTAGCCTGTGACTTTGGACAGTCCATTTATGAGAGTCAGTTTCTTTCTCTGAACTACAGTAATGATTACCTCCCCTTCCTCACGGGGCTGATGTGAGAGAAGATCAAACATACAGAGGATACGAATATTTCGTAAACACTGACATCCTCTAGTAATTAGAAGAATCATTGTTCTCAACCTATAAAACACTATTGAGGATAATGTAATAAGAGCAATTTAATTTTTTTCATTTTAAGAGTCAGATATTAAATGTGTTTGTTCCTTAATCTTTTTTCACTTGCTCATGTCTTAATTCTAGGGTGACCCTGCCTGGACAGAAGAAAAAAGCAGTAATAGCCAAATGAGGTGAAATTAATGTTTGCCTATCAGCCATCTGCAGTTTATTTTTAATTCCTTTTTCTGTTTTGCTTTTAAGAGGACCTGTGGGATCATTTTCCTTGACTTGTAGGAAGATATCTTGCTCATGTCTGAAGTTGTAACACTCACATCCTTTAAAATGCTTGGCTTACAAAATCCTAATTCCAAGAACTAAACCCTCTGGAAATCCTCTGATGTCCTTTCTTCTTTTTTTTGTTCTTCATTTTTCTTTCTTTGTGTTTATACAAAGAAACTGGCTTCCTCTTCCTACTTCACACTTCACTTCTCCGTCCAGTTAATGTTAGCTCAACACTCGGGGCCTTTAGGCTATTGTCACAGATACAACTTCTCACAGTTAAATGTAATTAGACAGATTTCCTGGAAAGGATGAGAATCCATCGTTTATGACACAAAGCCACTAAACAAAAATCCTAGTGTTGAAAAGTTTTCTGTGGACACTTGAAGAATCTGACAATCCACAGCTTTGGCACATTGGCTATTTTCCTGAGACTTCACTTTAATGAAGATTCCTTTAGTGGTTAATATGAATGCTGGTTTCGGTGTTCAATTGATCTCAATTTATGCTTTTGTTAGCAATTTAATGTCCTGTAAGCAGTGTAAGACTGATGAATTAGCTGAGGTGAAAGCTGAGGAAAGTCCTTAAGTCGTACTTTGATGTCTACTTTCTGTATCTTAAAAAAAAAAAAAGGCAGGTCTTTGTTTTTCTGGGATGGTTGCTAACAAGATTGTAAGGTACATAAAGTCAGTTTTCAGTGAAGCACAGACTCTCGTAGGAATCTCAGCCTCTTCTCCATTTTGTTTAGAAAACCCAGCTTGGTGGGCAACTTTCTGAGTTGGAATCCTGCTTTGTGCCAACGGATGGAGGAATCGTATCTACAAAAATGCAGCCTCCCTCTCACAGCCGCCGGAGGATTGAGTGATTTGATACGTGGGACACTCTCAGGAGAAGCCCGGCGCAGAGTGGGCATCCTGACACTTCACCACAGGAGGTGTTCGCATTGCGACCTCAAGCTCAGGCACCCAGAGCCTGCTCTTCACGGCATTCCAGCTGGCAGGGGCCCCCTTCTCCACTCTCCCGAGTTCCCTGCCCTCTGACCTGCCAGAGGTTTGATAGGTGACAACTAATATGATGCAGTGGCGGCCCAGGGAGGACGATGATTGCTCAAAGCCCACTTTGGGAGACTGAGAGTGGAGCCTGAGAAATCCAGGTCCAAACCCCAGGCTGCCCCGGATGGGCTAGGTGAGTTGAGGTCCATTGCTTAATCTTGTTCAGCTTAGTCTGAGATACTAAGATAATAACGGATGTGTCACCACCTCCTGGACATCCTAGGGACTCCATCACGGGAGCTGAACCACTCTGAGAGACGTGGCTGTTGATTATAGGTACAGACCTGGTGTGGGAGTTGGGAGTGGGTGGGCCGTCCAGGTGTGTTGCTCACGTATCTGAAGTCAGCAAGGGCCAGCAGTGAGGAAGGGGAGATGGACGTGCGGTGGGGGAGCAGGCACCAGCCGGCACATGGGATGAGCTGGGCTCCTGGGGCTCCCCGGGCCCTGCTTCTGTCTTTCCCTGGCACTGGATCCACTGGCACCCTTGCTTCATGGGTCTCAGCCTCCAGCTTCTAAGACGAGGTGTGGAAGAGCCGACACTGCCAAGGAGCGGCGCTGAAACTGGCCCAGAATGTGGAGACCTTGCGGGAGTCTCCGCGGGGGTCCCGGCGGCTGTCTGTCCACGGGGACAAGGTGAGCCAGCACGTGTGGGCCACCGTGTGGGAGCCGGAGCCACAGCAGCAGCTGAGCCTGCACGGACTTCCCAGCGTGCACACGGCTGCCGCGGAGCGTTTGCACCAGTCACACTCTCTGCCTATGGTAATCCAAACCCGTTCAGGGAAGGGAGGCCTCCGAACTTGAGTCCAGCTTAGCTCAGCTGACACATACAAAGCCACCACATGGGGTGCGACAAGGTCAAAACCTTAGGGCTCCATCTTTGATGAACATAACATGACAGCGTCTTCATGATCCGTAGCAAACCTCTTCCTGCTCTTGCTCCTGGATCCCAGTGTGCTGAGGGGAGGAAGGACACATACGCTTTTTAGTGAAAATGATCTTTGGTTTAAGCTGTCTTTTTTGGAGGTAAAAATCAATCTTCTTTAGATAAATGCCTAGGGTTTAAGAGGTTCTTTACCACCCCCTCCCCATCAGGACGTGTCTGCTCCACCCCTTCCAGCTACTCTGGCCTCTCGGTGTGGCATCGAGTTCGTATGTTCCTGTGGCGATTAAGTGGGTGGAGGCCTCAGGGTCACTGGCACCCCTGGGTCTCCTGCTGGTGGCTGTCCCTGTTGGAGAGACGGAGGAACTTGCAGCCTCATTTTAGCCCAGGAAAGGCCCGGAGGGATGACCATCTCTCCTGCTTTTCCCCAGGCTGCCCCAGTTTTAAATCAACTTTGCCGTGTCCTGGGATCCACCTCCATCCCAGACAAAGCTGGCCGATGGCCGTCCTCGGGCTTGGTGTTTCCCCATCTGACGCTGCTCTTGCTTGACTCTTTTTGGCGCTACAGTGTTCACGACTGTTCCTTCTTGGTCCAGCTGACCAGTTTGGGGCTGTCTGCTCCGATGTCTCCATTTCAGGGTCATCTCTCCCTCCCCGTGGCAATCGCTGTGCTCTTTCATCTAATTTTCTGTAACCGCCTACCTGGGGCACCTTGTAACGTCTGAATCCACACCACGCTGGGCAGAAGCAGAGAGCAACAGGGAGGGGGGACTGCTGTCCCAGGTCCTGAGCATTTCCAAGGGAGTTTGAAAATGCTCCGGCTCTGTGAGGAGACAGGCCGGAACCCCACTGTTCTAACGTTCTAACAATGTCCTGTTGCCTTTAGCCCCAGAGGGTGGGGAAGGACATGGGGAAAGGTCCCTGTGAATGACCACTTCACCTCCTTTCCTCTCTCTCTCTGAAAATATCAAGTGGGCACGGGATGTGTGTCATATACTGAGTTTCCCCTGTCTGTGTCTCTGGTAAAGCTCAGTGGCCCAAATCCTACTAATATAAAAATTTTGAGAATTGTACAAAGAATTTTTCCTTCTACAAAAACTCTGGTTGTCAAGAATATCAACCCCTATGGACATGGGGGAGTCAGCTTTGAACCTCTATTGTAGGTGTAATCGCGTCTCCCTTGCTTGGATGATAAACAGCATGGTATAACTTAAATGGTACAAGTGGGATTCAGATTGGGACAGAAATTATTTGATGTTGGTAAATATTATGGCTACTTACAAATACAGCTTTATGCTCCTCTTTTCCTCTCCTTAGTGTATTTACTGGAGACTCCTGTTGTCAGTGCTCTGATCAAAAACAAAAAAAGACAAATATATCACAATTCTCAAATTACCTCTCTGGTAGGGAACACTTTTTGAGAAGCAAGGCCTCATAATTAAGTTTCCAAATCACAAAACATTAAAAAAATACATACTGATGCATGACAATATGTCCTTGAGAATATTTTATTGTGGTCAGACCCATAGTCGGGGTGTTATCAGGGATAAACAGGAACCAGGTAAACCACTGGAAAAGAGAAGGAAACTGTACCTTAGTCATATCTGGCCCTTATACATCATCTTTTCCATTGTAAATAGTGTCCATGTCTCTTATCGCAACCCAGTAATAACTAATGTTTGCATAGAGAGAACGATGAGGCACTTTACGTATATCCTGACTCATCTGGTATTCCTCCCATAAGCGTCTGTGTTACAGACAGACAGACTGAAGCACAGGGAAGCGAGTTACCCACCCAAGGACACTGGAAGACGGCAGAGCCACAGTTTGAAATGGGTGACATAGGTATTGAATGGGGGCTTGCAAAAAGTCCTGTTCACATCCTAACACCCACAGTCTTATGAATATGACCTTCTTTGAAAAAAGGGTCTTTGCATATGTACTTGAATTAAGGATCTTGAGATGGAACCATCTGGATTGTCCGGGTGGCCCCCGATTCCACAACAAGTGTGCTTGTAAGAGACACACGGAGGAGAGGCAGAGAAGAGCAGGAGGCAGTGGCCACAGAGACAGAGGTGGGAGGGAGGTGCCGTAGCCCAGGCCTGCCTGACGTCCCCAGACACTGGAAGAGGCGAGGAAGAAACCTCCCCCCAAGGCCTCCAGAGGGAGGGCGACCCGTCACCACCGGGATTTGGGGGGAGAGGAAGGTTCTGTTGGCGTAGGTCACCCAGTTCGTGACACCTAGCACGCTGACCTCGGTGGTCTGCCCCACAGCCTGTGTTCCCAGTTTCTGAACCATGCCGTCCCTCCAGTGGGCGATCCCTGGTGCTTGAAGCTCCTACTACTCTTGCCCAGGAGATTCGCTTTTCCATTCTCCAAAGTCACTCCTGCAAACAAACCTTCTCCTGTCCCCTCAGACTGACGCGCCCCTCACCCTGCCGCGCTCTCGTCGGATGGCATCGCTGCATGCTTCATTCAGAAACATATGCGATCAGACAGGAGCCCCTTCATTATTCAACTTCCCAATTTATCAGTCAACTTGTACAGAACCACGTTTTTCACTTTTATTCTTTTACGTAGTGGAAGTGTTACCTGCTTCTCTCCAAGCACTTGAACTCTTGATCTTCTCGTCTGTCTTCCCAGATTCTTTATACTTGACACAATCTCTGTGCCACCACTTACCCCAAACTTAGCAACTGCAAGCAGACCACACATTTCCTGCTCCCAGTTTCGAGGTCTCTGCTGTCTGGGCCAGTCCCAGCCGGGCTCTCTGCAGCAGGGCTCCCGCGGAGCTGGGAGCAGGGTGCCGGCCGTGGCTGCAGCTCCTCTGAAAACCCCTGGGGAAGGGTGGCTTTCCAAGGTCCCTTGAGGTTAGACGGCAGGACTGGGCGCCTTGCTGGCTGAGGGACCAGAATCCATCCTCAGATCCTCGGCACATGGGTCTCCCCGGAAGGGCGGCTTGCTTCATCCAAGCCAGACAGAGTCTGATAGCGAAACAGAGTCACGGTCTTGTGCAGCCTAATCATATAACTACCGACCGTCATCTTTGCCACATTCTGTGGCCTAGAAGCAATTCAGCCGCCCAGCCAACACTCAAGGGAAGGGTGCGAATACACGTGCCTTTGATGCTCTCTTTCTTCTCCATCATTGCATTCTCCAGCTCTAATGGACAGATCAACGTGCAAACACGTTTTAGATGATTTAATTTTAAGGCAAAACCTATGAATTCATGTATCTTAGTTACCACCCAACGTGTATCATTTTAGAATTTTATAGTTAACATTGTTTTACATTTTGTGTAAGAAATTATGCCTGCCCAATGTAATGAGATGTTCTTCTGTGTTTTTTATAAGATCTTAGTTTTATCTTTTATATGTAGAATACTGATCTTTTACCTTTAGATCACTTTCATGCTTAGAACATTGTGTATGGTACTAAATAGAGGTCATGATGTCATGATATTTTTCCATATTGCTGTCAAATTGACCCAGAATCTAATAAAAAAAAAAACACCCCTAGAAATTAAAAAAAAAAGGAAAAAAACCACCCTTCCACATTGTCGTATACACTGTAACCTTTGTCCTAAATCATATGACTATATCTATATAGGCTGATTACATTAGTTTTTATTGTGTAGTTTAAAGAAAATTTTGCAAAGAAGGCAATATTTCCCCACAGCAGGGGATGTGACATCCAGGACACCTCACTGATGAGCACACACACACAGAGCAGGCAGACCAACAGGCCTCTGCACAGACAGACACACAAAGGCACCTGGACATTTACACTCAATCACAAATTAATCTTTGTGAACCCATTAGACAGTATTTGTCTTACTTTTTCTTTAATGAGTTAGCATGCTTTTGACTGAATGAAATGAACCTTTTGTTTCTTAGTTATTTCTATTTCTTTCCTGTAATGCGCTTTGCTCATTTCTCTGCTAGGATTTTAATCTTTTCTTAGAGATACATATATAACCTGTTGCTGCATGTTTGTTACCTGTTTTTTCTTTTATTTTATTAATATTCAGAAGTTTTAAATGTAAAGTAGTCAAACCTATTGAGATTTTTTCCCTTATTTTCTTCAGATAGATTTCTACAAATTTCAATATTTAATTCTTTAGTACATGTGGAATTTACCTGGGCAAATGGAGATTGGTCAAAATTGATGTGGACTTTGTTCCAAACATGTAGGACATTGTCCTAACATTAGCTGCTGAATACTCTGCTTCTTCCCAGTTCTGTGCTGGATACTGGGACTGGATCATTTAAGAAGTCTTGGATCAGTATTTGTTCTTGTAGTATTATTTGGAAGGCAAGTCTCTACCCTGTCAATCCTCTTCCCTTTCCCTCTGCCCCCAAATCTTCCAGGATCTGCCCTGGATCTCAGAATCTCAGAGTGTCCCCATCGCCCAGAAGAATATTCTGAGTGCCTGTGTTTGTCTTTCCCGCGCAGCTTCTCTTAATGTTTCATATTTGCCTTTGGTTTACCTACACCCCCATAGTAGAAAAATTATCTCAGAGAAATAATTTATATAATCTTTATGCACCACGGTAAGTATGCACACATGGACGGAACCTACCCTTTACTATATAGGAATGCTCTCCAGCTGTGAAAATTAGGACTGTTAATTAGCTATAGAAACCATCCTGCTACAACAGATGTTCGGCAGGCTGAGAAGACAAAGCCAGACAGAGAGGCAATTTGCTTTTAATTTAAGTGTGGATTAAATCAATCAATGGGATCTCTAAATGTCTCTGTAGTCAATATATGAACCTACTATAAGTACATATAATTAATGAAGTCATCTTTAGTAAGTATGCTTTGGAGATATGCAGGTAAGCAGATTGAATTAGAACTGCTATGAAAAGATTAAAGGAGAAGCTGCTGAATGGATATGCATGCAGCCAGGCGTGCCTGTGGTTCCCCTCCCTTCCCTTCATTTCTTCTTTCTCTCTTCTTTTCTTTTCCTCTTTAGTTTTTATTGGGCCTTAGAAACAGAGACTTGAGTTAATAATCATAATCCTCAGGTCACGGTATACATCATTAGTCTGTACAATTCTCTTTCTTCTCGCTTTTATTCCCACTCCCCACTCCCACTTCCTTCTTCCATCATCGCCTTCTCTAATGCATCTAATACGTGTCCTTGGATATGTACGTGTCCTTGAGAAATGCGCCTTGCTGTTCTATGAATGCATCTGCTTCTAATTTACAAAAATGTTTTTTTTTGCTACAGATATGCTTATGGTTATTTTTAACTCAGACAGCGTGGCTTTGGTCTCAGCTGTGGGCTCTGTCTGTAGATCACTGCAAGCACTGCAGAGCCCACAGGCTATCCCTACCCTCAGGCTTCTGGGGACACGACCTAGGTTTCCCATAATTCCCTGGTCCCTAAACTAACCTGCAAGAAACCAAGGATGGGCCTGGGGGAGAGGCTCCTGGGAGAGGTGTGCCAGGCCAGGGGTACACATTCCTGACGTCACTAAGCTGCCGGATTGTTCTCCACATCTCTGGCCTTGTATTTCTTAAGTATTTTGGCAAGATTCAAATTCAGTTGAAAATCTGGTTTTGAGCCAACTCTTACGGGCAGGTTGAATTATGTAACTGTGGGAAAATAAAAAAGAAATCTGATGTTTAAGGTACTTGTATATGCATCTCTCTTCTAGATTATTCAACAGAAAAATGGTATTTTGGAGAAACAGTGTATGCAGTAGTTTTATTCATATTTATTGTTTATTCATATTTGGAAAATGTGGGTCAGGTTTTAGGGAACCATTTTGAGTGAAATTATATTTCACATCATTTGAACAAGGATTATAGCTTGCATAATGTGATTTATAGAATAGCCCCAATTCTATGATTCTTATGTGCGTTTTACATGTATAAATGCCCTAACATAAATTAGGTTTGCTCAGAGAAAATAACAGGCTGTCACTTATTAAATACCTGCCATGTGTCACAGAAATAAGCACTGTTTTATTACACTTCGCACAGTTACTGTGAGGTAGTCATTAGTTTGCTCATTTCACAGATAAAGAAATTAATATTCAGAGGTTAAGTCATTTTCCACAAGATTACACAGCTAGTATACAAAACTTCTAGGATTCAAATTAAAGACTACAAAACTGGACAGCTACATGTAAGAGAATGAAACTGGATTACTGTCTAACCCCATACACAAAAGTAAACCTAAAATGGATCAAAGACCTGAATGTAAGTCATGAAATGATAAAACTCTTAGAAAAAAACATAGGCAAAAATCTCTTGGACATAAACATGAGCAACTTCTTCATGAACCTATCTCCCCGGGGAAGGGAAACAAAAGCAAAAATGAACAAGTGGGACTATATCAAACTAAAAAGCTTCTGTGCAGCTATGGACACCATCAGAACAAAAAGGCATCCTACACAGTATGGGAGAATATATTCATAAATGACATATCCGATAAGGGGTTGACATCCAAAATATACAAAGAGCTCATGCACCTCAACAAACAAAAAGCAAATAAGCCACTTAAAAAATGGGCAGAGGAGGTGAATAGACACTTCTCCAAAGAAGAAATTCAGATGGCCAACAGGCACATGAAAAGATGCTCCACATCACTAGTCATCAGAGAAATGCAAATTAAAACCACAATGAGATATTACCTCACACAGTTAGAATGGCCAAGATCCAAAAGACAAAACAACAACAAATGTTGGCCAGGATGTGGAGAAAAGGGAACCCTCCTACACTGCTGGTGGGAATGTAAACTAGTTCAACCATTGTGGAAAGCCGTATGGCGGTTCCTCAAAAAACTAAAAATAGAAATACCATTTGACCCAGGAATTCCACTCCTAGGAGTTTACTCTAAGAATGCAGCAGCCTAGTTTGAAAAAGACTTATGCAACCCTATGTTTATCGCAGCACTATTTACAATAGCCAAGAAATGGAAGCAACCTAAGTGTCCATCAGTAGATGAATGCATAAAGAAGAGGTGGTACATATACACAATGGAATATTATTCAGCCATAACAAATCCTACCATTTGCAACAACATGGATGGAGCTGGAGGGTATTATGCTCAGTGAAATAAGCCAAGTGGAAAAAGACAAGAACCAAATGATTTCACTCATATGTGGAGTATAAGAACAAAGGAAAAACTGAAGGAACAAAACAGCCGCAGACTCACAGAACCCAAGAATGGCTAACAGTTACCAAAGGGAAAGGGACCGGGGAAGATGGGTGGGAAGGGAGGGATAAGGGGGAAAAGGGGCATTACGATTAGCACACATAATGCAGCAGCAGGGGACACGGGAAAGGCAGTATTCATAGAGAAGGCAAGTAATGATTCTATAGCATCTTACTACGCTGATGGACAGTGACTGTAGTGGGGTATGTGGGGGGGACTCAATAATAGGGGGTCTAGTAACCCTAATGTTGTTCAAGTGATTGTACATTAATGATACCAAAATAAAATAAAATAAAATTAAGGACTACATTGACTACAAAATTTGAGCCTTCACCACGGACTTGAGAAGAAGATGGTGTAGTAGGTAGCAGAGGCGGTTTGGCTTAGTGGGTAACGATACAGTCTCTGAAGCTAGATGTCCAATTTTGAATCCAGTGTTGCCACCTAAGAATTCTGAAAACCTTGAGCAAGTCACTCAAACTCTCCATGCCTTAGTTTCCTTGTTTGTAAAGCAATGATGATAACAATAATACTTTCCCCTTAGAGCTGTTTTGACTTGAAAATGGCTAAAATATGTAGAAAGCTTCGGACTGTTTCTGGAGCATAGTAAGCAGTTCATTATTACTTGTTCTTTTTCCAGCGAGGACCATGCTTTTGTTCAGGCATTTGTTTCTCTCCGTCAGAGCCCCATTCCTCCGGGGAAGCTGAGCTCCAGGTGTGGGTCCTTGCTGGTGACTGGTTCTGGAATGCTTAATGCACAATTATGGCCAATGAGACTCAGGAGTATTTTTTTTCTTTTATGTTTTGGAGGGATGTTATTTGGAAAATTTCTTCATGTGTTTTTCTGGGAAGAAGCCCCTCCCTGACCACTTGACATGTGTTGAAGCAGAGAACACTGAAGGTTACTGGCACCTATCCTTCGCCATGAGGGAAACCAGCCTGAGAAGCCAGCCAGGGCCTCCAAGGGACAGAAGCTGAGTCCCTAATGGCCTTCTAGAGCCACTGGACAGGCCGTGGACTCCAACCGATGGTGCAGGCAAGCAGGAGTTGAATTTCTGGCACAGTGGGTTGGTGAGCGAAAGTTGCATTCATGTGTCCATGTATTCGGGAATAAATGCCATAGCTTTTCCTAGCTTTGAGATTTGAGTGACTAGAAAAATGAACTACTTCATCCGTTCAGAGTTTCTTCAGGGAAAATTCAGTTGCTAAAGGAAAATCAGGTTAAGTTGAAATGGCAGATACTAAAAATGTTTCCTGGGAAAGTTTGAGTATATCAGAAAGATTCATGGGAACGGAAGAGGGATTTCACAGGAGGGCATTATGAAAGAAGCTGAAAACGGTGAGAAATATGAGTAGGTATGATCAAGAATTTTTAAAAAGAAAGAAACTGAATTAGAAAGAGCTCAGGGAAGGCAATTAATCCAAAGGGTTTGTGATTTGAATAGTAATTACCGATTTGAAGGGAGTAAGCAGCATGGAACTGGGAGGTAGATAAGACGTACATAAATGGAACCAATCAGCCTGTTTTACAATCAGAAATTTGGTATGCAATTGTGGGACATCTCTGCAAGTGAATACTTTAATCATAACCTTAACTATGAACCCAAATTTCACATCATTTAAACTATCATATTTATGTGACATTAAACAAACATTTATTGAATACTGCATTGTGCACACAAACTCGTATAAGAATGGTTATTCATGAAAAAAGTACAATTTTGGACCAGCATGTATCAAATACAGGTAAATAATATCACAAAACTGGCGAACAAGATTTGCAACACAGATAAAAGGTTGTTCTGGGGTTTTTAATAATCTAGGTGGAAAAATCCATAAGGAGGAAAGTGGTTTCCTGGCTAATGTTCAAAGTTGTGTTGAATGGTACTCTCTGTAAGTATGTAACAAGAAATACATATTTATTTAATGGATGTCATGGACACATACAAAACAAAGACTCATATGATCTCAAAACAGGATGCTTGATAGTCTATTGTTTAAGATCTTTTTATAAAGAATAATGCATGCTCTTCTTTCCTCAGCTGTCAAAGACAAATGATTATAAACAATTTAACAATGTTATACGGGCTGATAAAAAATTAGTATTCTTAATATATAAAGGACTCACATATCAATTACAAAAAGACAAATATTATGGTAGAAAAATATGAAGAGTAAATTCCAAGAAGAAATACCTAGGGTCAATGAACATTAAAAATACTCAATTCCACTGGTAAAAGTGCAAATTAAAATAACATGATGAGATTTTTTTCCCCCTTTTTTTGGAAAGAGGACATTCCGAGTTGTAGAACATGTATCTTCATGCATTGCTGTCTATGTGTAATTTGATAAAATATTTCTGGAGTGCAATAATGAGGGCAAATAATTATATAATACTACTATGCTTCAAGGTTCTATGTTACATATATTAACTTACTCAATCAAATGACACACCAATAAGGTAGGTGTAATTATTATTCTCATGTTATAGATGATAAGGAACTAGGTCATGAAGAGGTTAACTCAGCTGGTCAGGACTACACACCCTGGGCAGCAGTGCTGGGATTTGCTTTACAATCCTAAAGAATAGCATTTCCTGAGTTTGGGAACTTAGAATTTAAATTTGCTTCACATATTCTACTGTGGTATATAATCATTGTATCATCATCTGTAAGTATAAATGGTCATTAAAGCATTCAAAACATACTATAGATATTTTATCTTACTCTTTCAAGATTTCTGAGAGGTAGGAGATAAAGATGTCAACTATTTAATTTCACAGGTGAGATTATACTTAAATTAAATAACTCATGCCTAAACCCATGGTTATGGTAGAATAATGGCACAAACATCTCTTTGCTTCTTAGACCCTATTCTAGTCCAAAGAGTTTTCATGTGGAATTTCCAATTCCTCTTATTTATATAAGGATTAAAATTTATATTATCATGTAATACATTAAAAAAATATTAACTACTTGTGGACTTCCTTTGAGTCATGCAAAATGGGCAAACGTGTCTTCAGAAACTCAAAGGAGAATGTGATGGTAAATATGACATGATAATTTTTTCTAGCTTTGTCTTCAACTTTGGAGAAACATCTAGAAGATACTCAGTTTTAGAAAATCTTCACTGAAGAACTAAACACATAATAAGGGTTCCATCTATATACAGTGATTGATTTATTAAGCCAGGATTTAAAGAACTGAGACAACTGTTTATCATATAGAAAGCTCCCAGCTACTTGAGACCAGTTACGTGGAACAAAATGATCTAAAAATATAACCGCATTGGTATTGCGCAGAACAATTAATAAGGTCCATATTCCATTCACATCAATTACTTGAAGACCTCTAATAAATATGACCCTAGAATTTTCCTTCTTAGAGAAAGGAAAACAAAACGTGGGGTTTAATTCTTTAAACAGTGGAATTCAATCAGACATGATTACAGCTTCCATTCCCATATCAGGTTTGGCAGTGTCTTATATCCTAAAATAACGCCATGGTAGATGCGGAGGTGGGGGAGAAAAAGCCATTACAGTGTCGGGTTTAAAAGTAAGAGTTCTTTAATAAGGCATATTTTGGTTTAATTCCAGGTTCTACTTAATCCCACTTCCTATTTGTGTAAATTTGGGCAATTGTGGGAATAACAGTAGTTACCCCAAATGGACATCGGGACAACTGAATGCGATTGTTTGTGTAGTGTACTGCTGGGCCCCACATACAGTAGAGTTATTACATGTTAGTTCTTACACTTGTTTTTGATACCTTCCCTCTTTGTCATTGACTGTGACCCACAAAGATACAGCACAAAATCAAGGATAAATCCAGGATTTAATATCTTTTCCTGTACAAACCATCTTTCACAACAGTCCCCTCTTAAACAGGATAGTAATGTTACCCTAAGCAATGTTGCAGTAATTTTAGAAAACCAGTCCATAACTGAATTGAAAATTGCTACAACTTTTAATTTAATATCTAATTTTAACTTTTCAAATTATTCATTCTGCTTTGTCTGACCATTCATTCCTTCAGAGCCTGCAAATCACTTACTGTATTTTGGTGTACATAATAGTTTTGTTCATATCACTTTATTCCTCTTAAAAATGGCACTCTGGACTCTGTGGTGCCCCTTGTAACTCTTCATTTTGCCAAAAATAACTGAAAAGCAACATAACAGCAAGTAACTTCTAATGGATCACATGTCAGCAGGGACAAAGACTGATATTTCTCCATGTTCTCTGGGCTTAACTGAGTTTGTATTTTCCAAAGAGTAGAACACATATCCAAAAGTGTCTCTTCTCTGGTAATATGGTATTAGCCTGTCTTGTAAAAATATGTCTTGTTTTTAATGAGCTTTCAAATAATTCAACTTTAAAGCATCTCTCATTGTTTTTTTAATCTGGTTTGGAGTTGTTAAATGGTCTCAGGTAGATCTTGTATCTTATGCTTCATGGACACATTTATTTATTGTAGTAGGTGCACTAATGACCCTAGATTATGACATAAAAATATCAAGATAAGAATGAAAATGGATGTTAACTTTAATAATACAGATAAATGTATTCCATGGGAACTATTTTGACCTGAATCAGCTGGGTATTTTTGCCACACCTACCAGAGAAATCTTACGTATTTGTAGCTTAAATTGAGGCCATAATATTAATTCACGATAAATGACCAGGGAATCTGGAAAGAGAAAATATAAGTGATGAGATTTCAAGTTTGTATAATATTTTTTAAATTACTGCTTTGTTAAAAGCACCAAATCATGCTATATGAATAGATATGAAATATAAATTATTTAAATTTTTCTTTGAAAAATTTCCCCTACTTTCCTGATTTTATGATTCTTAATCAAATGCATGTAACAACATGATGAAAATGGACAATTAGTTTAAAATGTTATCTATGCATAGGGTGGAAAGAAAATCTTTTTAACCTTTCCATCCATTGTTTCTGTCTTGGAATATAGTATTTCTGGGTTAGGTCTTTTAGCATTTGACTTAATCAGTCACTCTCAGATCCCCTATTCCTCCTTGGATGTATGGACGACTCAGAGCTGGGCTGGAACCCGGCTTCTTCTCCCTAGAAATGCCCACAGGCACACTCTAGTTGTGCTGTGCTAATAATTGGTCCAAAGGACTGAGCACCGTCATTTTTAAAAACCTGTTTTCATGAATGTAGAACCCTTGACAGGGGACTGAAGCAAAAACTAGTTCTCAGGCTGAAAACCAAATACTATTTGAAGATATTTTGAGTCCAGCAGTGGTCCTTAGCTTGGAGATGAATTAAGTATATTTATTGCATTTCCCTTGACTCTAAGTTGGCAAAGCATATTCTCAGGTCTAAGTCTGAATGAAAGCTTATGACAGAGGTGGCAGGCCTGGTCTTGGTCCCAGCTGGAAGCCAGCCTTGCCAAAAACTAGGAAAACAGAGGCTGGCTTTTCAGCGCTTCCCCCCAGTGTCACTGCTCAGCCTGTACCTTTCACTAACTGAGGACTCTTAAAAGACAGAAAATTGTGATCCATGAAAACACAGGTTACGTCCAAACTAAGAATGCAAAGTGCTAACTTACCCCATTTGCAAAAGGTGTGTAAATGTTACTAGATCTGTTTTGCTAAAATATTTGTGTGTATCTTAAACTTATTCCAAGTGCTTTTTTTTTTATTGCTTACCTGAGCTAATTACCTCAATCAAATTAGGCTCCATGTTCCTAGCTCAGCCAAGGTTTCCCAAGATAGTAGTTTTCCTAATATATGGTGTAATCTTCTACAATCTGGGAAGTGAAATCAGACCATTTGTCTCAACCAATGTCACTGATTTATTATGCCACAACATTTTTAGAGGGGTAGAGGCCATGAGGTTCACCTAGGTCTATCTATTCCCTTGATGTTCAACTTTTGCAATATTTTCCTCCTGGTACGCATCTCTTTTGGAAGTGCTCGAGCTTTCCTTTTCTCATATGAAATATTCTGCTAAGCTCCCTGTCAACCCACTTCACTGCTTGGCTTCACATGGTCTCATTTCTGAATTTGTTACTCTCTGTGGACAAGGTTTTTGATATCCATCTTCTCTTTAACCATCAAAATTGGAATTACTCATAATCTGCGCATATCCCTCACTTTTGCTGCAAGAATTGCATAGGTGGACCAAGGATATCATATAACCATTTTTATTGTTTTCTTTTCAAGTAATTGCAATCTCATTTTCCTAATACTGCAATAGAATGTCTTTAGATTCCCTCTTTTAAAAAATGTTCTCACTTCCATTGTGTTTATGGTGAAACAATAAATGTCAAGCCCTAGCTATAAAGTCACAGCTTTTTAACTAGCCAAAAAAAAAGATGACTAGATCTCTCCATGCCAGAATTATTTGAGTAAGTTCTATAACATTCTGCTTTTCCTGGTCTATGCAGTTTACAAGAATATGCTCATGCTGTTAATATTCAATGATTTATTTATTCAGGAATTCACCATTTATTTAGTTGGTGTAAGGTAGGCCAAAGAGGAGGGAAAAACTTGGAGCACTGTGGCAAATGTTACTTTATCATACACCTGTATGTATAAATATGAAATACAGCATCTTATTTTGAAACAAGTTTAAAGCATATCAAGTAGCTGGCAAGCCTCTCCAGGATCTTTGCATGGAATTGAACATAAAATCTCATTTTTCAAACAGAAAGAAGGCTCAAAAGGTTATTAGCTTTTTTTCACCTTTGTTAATTTTTCAATTAGCACCAAGGATTTAAAGGACAAGGTCTGGAGGTTTTCGGGTTTGAACTGATACTTTTTGGGGCTATACAAAACATACAGCTTTCTGGAATGACTCTCCGCTGGAAGTGAGAACTCATCAGTGGTGAATTCAGGAAGTCCGTCCTAAGCAGGAGGAAGTAGCTTCAGGATAATGGCAGTAAGTGGTATGCACCCAGGCAGGGATGCTCTGCATCCATAAGGTTCAGAAGGTGGGGAGGGAGGGCTTGGCGGGACCCCTGACTGTGTTTTCGGTAAGACCCGGCGTGCTACACACTTTGAAAAATTAAACTGGAGGAAGGGGCAGTTTGGAACTCTTCTATATGTGCATTCAGGGTCACCAAACGGAAGCAGCCATAAGGATTTCTGCTATTTCACAGCTTTCTTTTGGTTCTCCCTTCCAGGTACCCAAATCATCGCATTCTCGTTCCCAGTGATTAAAACGCCCGTGGAAGGCAAGACGGATAGTGGGGCGACTGAACTTGGAGTCAGGCTGCGGTCAGGGCGTCCTCACTGGGCCCGCGGCCGCCGGCGATGGCTCAAGGTTCTCCCGGCCAGGGAGGCCGCCGCGGCGAGAACCTGGCCTCCCCCAGCTCCGCTGCCAGGCATCACCCGCCTGCAGACGCTCACCTGAAATCTGGGTCGGATTGGAGAAGCCGGGCTCTGTAGTTGCCGCCTAATAATTTCCTAAGGTCGCAGCCACTTAGCTGGCGATTTCGTAGCGGGCTGACCAGAGAGGAAAAAAGCGCATCTATTTCAAACACATTTATTGAAGCTGCGCTGGACGCCAGGGTATGAAGCCTCTGTGGACAGCCGGGCGGGCAGAGGCGCTGCGCTCGCGGAGGACCCCTCCTGCTGGAGTTAAGCTGTTCCCCGGATCCACCGCCCGGGCCGGGGAGACACAGCGGCTCTGGGCCCGGACACCTGGGGCCCCGCGGCGGGGCGGGGACGACCCGGAGGCGGCGCGGCTGAGCGTCCAGACGGCGGCGTCCTGGGGCCCAGCCGCAGTCCGAAACTTGGCGCCGAGCCGCCCCCACGCGTATAGCCCCCGCCCCGCGGCCCCCCTCGGACGGCGGCGGCCGCAGCGCACCCCCCGGGCAGCGCGGGCGAGAACGGGCTGCACCATGGGCTTGGCGGCGGCCGCGGCCCCGGGGCTGGCATGCTGGCTGGGCGGCCGGGGGCGTGGGAGCGCTGGGCACCCCGTGCGGCCACGCCTTCTGCACCGGCTGCCGCTGCGCGCCGGCTCCGGGCGCCCGCGGGCGGACCAGGCGCTGCCCTGCGCCGCCCGGGCCGGAGCTGCGCGCCCGCGGGGACCCCGCCGCCCCGTCCGGCTGCGCGAGCTGGCGGCGCACGGGGAGCGCGGCGCCCTCCGCCCTGCACGCCGCCGGGGCTGCGTCTCCGGGCCTGCGGGCGGCCGGCGCGGGCGGCGCCGGCGCGGGGCTCCAGGATTGGCTCGCCGGGGGCGCGGCCCACGCCCGCAGCGGCGCCAGGGACCCGGGCGGCGGCCACAGCCTGGTAAGCGCGGGCGGGCCGGCGGGGAGCTCACGGGATCCCCGGGGCGGAGCCTCCCTTCGCGCGCGGTAGGAGCGCCGCTCGCCAGCCCCGGACGCACGCTTGCTGCGCGGGCGCCCCGGTGGTGCGGCGGAGGGCGGCCGCTTTGCACCTGCTTCAGGACTGGGCGGTTACCCGCGCGGCCCCGACTTTTCTCGGGAGAAGGACGCCCCCGCGGCGCGCCCAGCCCCTCGCTCCCGCCTGCCGCCCTCTCCCACCGCCAGCGTCCCCGCGGCCCGGCCCCACACCTGTAGCTCTTTTGGACTTAGTTTCCCTGCCAAACCGCCTGTTTTCAGCCACTTTCTGCTAAGTACTGGGGCTGTCAGGAAGGTGGGGGACTCGCGTAAGTGGGGCCAAGAGGGTAAGAGATGGGATTCCTTAGACGTGCCCACCTATTGTCATCATTCTGACCTGCCCTCAGCACGGCTTGCCTGCCTGCAGACTTCCCAGCGGCGGAGTGAGAGTGTGTGTGCGTGTGCGTGCGTGCGTGCGTGAGGTGGGCACTCGGAGAGCCACGTCTGAGAGCGGCCGCATCCGTCTCCAGTCCCCCAGCCCCGCGCGCCCGCCGGCAGCGGCTGTTTCTCGTCTCTGAAGCCACTGGTCCCGAGTAAACAGGGCTCTCCGCAGCAGCGCGTGCGAGTAGCTGGTTTAGGAAACGGTTTCTTCTCCGCCGGAGGACCTGGACGCGGTGCGTGGCATTGCCGGCCGCCGCCATGGTGAGCAGGGCTTGAGCAGCACTGGCGCTCCATTCAAGGAGCTGTTTTCGTTCACCAGCGTCCCGGGAGGAGCCACTCAGGACGATTCCCATTTGGGGCTGCTTTGCCCTGCCTCCAACTCGGGCTTTGAGTTTAGAAGCTTCTGTCCTTGAACCTAAAAAGAGATAATTGAAGTGTTAAGGAGCTAAAATATTTCTACTGTGATAAACAAGAGCAGGTTGCTTATTAAAAGGCCGGATGTTACCTCTGATTCTTTCTTTAGCTTTTGTAAATCCAGGTAAATTTACAAAATGGGAACATTCGGAGAGAAGCACAGAAACTTCCTCTGTGTTACCAGTTTAGGTTTCATGGTCTTAGGGAAGCGAGATTGATAGAAAGGAGCAACAGCTAGAGTCATATGGCAGAGAAGTCTATGCAAGAAGTCAAGCTGGGGTCTGAGAAGCCAGAAAAACTGGCCGTGATTTGCAGACTAATTATCAAAAGGTTTCCCTGTGCTCCTCAGAAGTGTCTGCCCACTGCCAGTAGGGGCCGCTCTGTGCACCGCCTGGGACAAGCTCCTGGGAAAAGGTGGTGATGAGGGTTGTAGTGGGGATGATGCTTATCGAATTTTGCCATTCAGAAGTAATTATCAGGTATACAATTTCCTACGAGATTTAATAATACCCATAGCCATGAATAAAATGCGTCTAGTCTGGCACTGTTTCATCTTATTTTTAAGTTAGTTTTTACCAATAAACAGGTTGTAGATGTAATTCCTACTGCAACTATTATTCAGGAAAGAAATACATGCTACTTTCCCTAGCACAAGTCCTCTCTTTTTTAAATTGTGCAGAAATTGTGCAAAAAAAGAAAAGAAAAGCCCAATAAGAATACTGTTTAGAACTAGGATGGCTGTAACCTTAAATCCTGCATTACAGAAGCCATCCAAATGTTACTGTTGAAATTTATAATCCCTTTAGATTTTCCAAAGTGAAGATTTTACATAAAATAATTCCCAGATCCTGTAGCAACTTATTTTTGTGTTTTGTAACGGAGGGGACAAAATGAGGATGCATGTAAAATTAAACCAGAAATATATTTTTAATTACCATGAAGTCAGAATTAGATGTTGCATTAGGATAAAAGATAGCTGCATGTGTGGAAATGAAAAACCATTTAGTCATTAAAAAATTTTTTTTCTCACATGCACAGTTCCATTTAAGTAATTTCTCCTGAGGAAAAAACCTTCTCAGAAATTCAGCCACCATTAATCCTTAATTTTAAGGTTTTTGCCTTTTCAAATGTTGATTTATTTACGGTAAAAAAAAGGCCTTACTGTACTATTTAGTTTTTCTTTTATATTTCTTATGTAATTAGTTATTTTATCCGTTTTCTTTCAGGATGGAGAATACAAGCCATTCACCATTGTGTTAGAAAGAGAAAATGACACATTGGGATTCAATATTATAGGAGGTCGACCAAATCAGGTAATCCACCTTGTTAATGCGTAAGTCACTCTGCTTATAAACTAATAGAAGGCCTCACTTTCATTTGTGGTTTTTGAGTAAGAAGAACAAATGGTTTAATCTTTAAAATTGTGCTTGTGACTTAAATATCAGATTCCTAGTGCAAATGTTCCAATACATACCTAGATTTTTTTTGAGAAAAACAAAATAAAAACACCCAACAGCTAACAAGCTTGTTTCTCTTTACTACTTTTTAAAGAACATAGTACATTTCAAATTTTATCTACCTTCTGTAGGCCCATTAGCAAACTTTTTTAATTAACCTATTTTACAATAAGGTGTATAGGCAGTTTCGATTTGAAAATTTTAGGCAATTGTATCACCTGTTTGTATTTTCTTTTTAAATCAAATTGGTCAGTTTTCACAGGCTAACAGACTGGACACTGTATAATATGTTAAATGAAAGAATGAGCAGTTAAAATAAGTTGAAATAAGGGATAACTGGGTTTTTTGCAATTACCTAGGAAATACCATGTTAAAGAAAGAGAGTTGATGTGAAATATTTCTGGCTCCCCCTAGTCAAATCCTTTATTTAATTGAATGGGTAATATATTCTACATGGTGCCAATTGTTTTCCAAATGCATGAGTTATAAACTTATACCGAATACTGTAGTTGCAAAGTTCTTTTACAGCCTTCAAATACTACATCAACTTAATTTTCAACAAAACTCAAAAAAGGTGGTGAAGTTTAAAAAAAAAATCATGTCCTTTAATATTCCCAATCAACTGCCATGAAATTTTTGCATCCTGTGTTGCCAATGATATCCAAGGAAACTATCTTAGAGTTGTTGGCTGTATGCTGTGTTTACGTCAAGATGGCAGTGACATATTGCCTTCTTTCAGTTTAGTATATCAAAAACCTAGCAACTAACAACTGCAGTGCTTCTGTTTCTAGAACAGTCCCCATTTATTAGGAGGAGATAGAAGTCTTATGATCATGTCAGTTTTTCTTTTCCCCTAAGGAAGATTTTCATAAATGCTAGTTAGGTGTTTAACATTTAGATGATATTGGACATTTTTAAGAGCCTCTTAAAATTCATGTTAAGAAAGACTAATTAGGGAGAAATAAGTTTATTTAATCTGCCATGAAGTAAAATGACATTTAAAATTGTACAAGATATCATATGATGTTGGTCATTTTCCATAAATAAGTTTTGTAATATAATTGGTTTCTGGTGACTTGCTAGAATTTTCTGTTTGTACCATATTGGCTATGTTTGAGGTTTAAGCAGTGAGGTCAAAAATATTTCAAATCAACTGTTTTTCTTTCACATGGTATCTCCTGTGTCATTGCAAAAACAGTTATCCATTATTTCAACTTATTTTAACTGTTCATTCATTCATTTAACATGCGGTGCCCAGTCTGTGTTAGCATCTGAAGCTGACCAATTTGACTTAATAGGAGATACAAACAGGTGGTACAGTTGCCTAGTATTATCAAATAGAAACTGCCTAAACAGCTTATTGTAAAACAGGTTAACCTGGAAATGTATAAAAATTAACCTTGAATGGGTTCCCTTGTGGTTTGGAGTTGATCTTTGGGATTTTACACGTAAGCAAGCTCTTAAGTCTCCCCTGTGAATATATCTATTATATAGTTAGAGATAATTCCAAGCCTGTCATATCATGAAGCTAAATTATATTTTCAAAACTATGACCACATCTCACTATGACCAATTACATAGTGAGTCTGGATATGCTTTTTGTTTTCTTTAACCCTTTTAACTGCTACATCTTTTTAGAAGTAAGATGTTTTATAAATAATACTTAGGTGTCAGTTGATATCAACTTGTGTATGTCCTTTCCCTATAGCTTTTTTTGTATGCTCAGACACCTGAGGTAAATGGATAATCTTGTTGGAAATAGATGCTGGGCTCATTCATTAAAGCTGCCATCTTGATTAGTGACTATTTGGAGTTAAGCAAGTTAAAATTCAGTGCCAAATCCCTGGAGATGCATGTTTAAGGAGGATTGTCAATGTCACATTTACTAAATTGCCCTTTATCCAACTTAAATTTTGTTTCCATCTTTCTTAATGCTAATAGTTATATTTTCTATAGAATAATGAAGAAACATCAACAGAAGGAATTTATGTCTCAAAAATTTTGGAAAATGGACCTGCTGACAAAGCAGATGGCTTGGAGATTCATGACAAAATCATTGAGGTAACAAATCATAAAACACAAATATGATCCATGGAGGAAATATTTGGAGACTAAATTTCCAAACAGATTGTTTTACCTTGGTGTAGTACTGATTAAGAGTATATAGCTAACTAGAGTGTATATCTAACCTATATCAATTATCACATATTGAGATAAAAGAGAAAATAACTCAAAAGTTTTCAAACATGTTAATGAGTATCTTTATTTTAATAACTTGCTTCTCCCCATGACCTATGAAGATATTTTCGTGATTATTAAGGGATTGATTTTTTATAACATTTCAAAAAAGGATGATAAATCTCTATTGGGGAATATTTTTGGTGAGGAAATACTACTGTCTTTAAACTTGTTATTAGTATGTTGCATGGCGAGTTTGGAATTATCCAAACAATGCCTTTTACCATTTCTTACTTTGATATGGTTATTCCTGTTCATGTGTTTTTTGCTTTTGCTTTTTTTTTCCCTGTTGCTAAAACCTGATAGGAATCCTTCATTTTTTCTAATGTATATTGTAGCTATATTGTTGTATTTGGTTTTTCATTGACAAGTAAATATGTGTAAGTCAGTGAAGTTTGAGTTGTGCTAATGGAAATTGGGTAACTGCCATTTACCACTGCAGTTATTTTTTTAAATTTTAACTGGTTGAGATAGTATTATTTAATGTTGCTGAAAATGATTAGGTTCATTTTGTCAATGGTGTTATTTCCAATGTATTAGTAAAAGTATCAATAGAAATTTGGAAGGTTTATTTGATTTTACTATTCTTTTGGGAAAATTCTGTTTATTCTAGATTACATAGTCACTGGTGCTCTCTTTCTGAATGTCTATACAAACTATCAGGATGGAGATGGTTTTTCTTTATTAAACTTTGGATAAAGTGTTACATCTTCATCATTTGTGATTAAAAAAAATTTTGAAGTTTGAGTAATATGACCTAGGATAAGAGTAGAGTATAGAAGAGCCAGTGTGTTCTGTTTTGGAGGAAAAGAACTCATGACATTTAGAAATGAGTTGACTAGGCACTTTGGGGAAGAGAGATGGGTTGAAAAACTGTGTTTTTATCTGAAGAGGGCTCTTACATCAAGATTTTTCTCCAGTTGTGTGACCTGCTCTCGCTGATGGTGTTCAGCCTGTCTGGACAATGTGCCTCGTGGAAACATTCACATGCTGCTGTTTCTCAAGATAGGACCTTTGTTTCTACTTGTGTCTGTGCAGTATGGTTTAAAGGGCCATATCATTTAAGTAAAAAATTGTCCTTATTGCTTTCTATCTTATCTCTAAACTTTTTGGCATTTCCAGTTAAATGAAAAACCAGTGCCTACATCTGATGCTATTAGAAGGGCTGATGGAACTGTGTGCATATTTACAATTAGCACACACATGCACATATAACACACAACAGAAACTCATACTGGGGACTTAAAAATAATGTATTCTAGCTAGGTAACAATATTATATATGCTTCATTAATGTTGCAAGACTCATAAAAGACAAAAAAAAATCAGTCATGAGGTGAATTCATGTCATATTTTTCACATAATAATAATACAAGGTAAATTCGTTTTTGGAGTCCATCTCTGTAAGCAACCATGTTGAGCAGTTTCTAGATGTTTACACATCCACACTGGCTAAGATATGTGTATAGATTAGAAGAGATATCAGTTATGATATTTGAGTCCCAACAATTAGGTATCAGTCACTGGAGACTGAAAAGGCTGGAGATACTGTTAAGGGAATTTCAAAATATTGCAAAAGTTCACATAGACCAGGAATTCAGCAGAGTGTACACCCAGATAATAGCATCCTTTGCATGTCATTTTTCACCCTTTCAAGACTGAAAGGAACCACAGAAGATCCTTGATCCTATCCGAGTCTGGGGCACAGTCCTATGGGCGGACAGTCCCATGGCTATCATCGTGCTAGGCTGCATGAGGGGTGTGAAGGGGGGGCTGGAAAAGGTCATTACTGTTGTCAGCATCTGTTCCTCTATTATTATCTCGGCGAAGCTGGTAGCAGGCAATACAACCATAACCCCAGAGGGGGAAAGTGAATAGAACGGTGGATTCATAGTTATTTACGGTTCTTTGTTCACACTTTCTTCTCCCCGCCGCACACCCCAGCTTCTAGGCAATGCTGAGTGACAGGAGAGCACATCCTTCTCTCAGCTTCTGGGGACCAGGGAGTTGGGGTGCAGATCTGTGACGTCTGTGAGGAGAACAGATTGGAGCAGAAAGCAGCGTTTTTGTTGTGTACCTATTAAAATCTCTTCATTTAGTCTGAAATTCATAATGGAATGAGGCACGCAAGGCATTTTCATTTTAGAAACTGCTGACATTGAGCAACGCTAGAAAGTGCTGAATTCAGTACTAGCAGAAAGAACTCTACAAATGCACTGTCTCAACAAGAACTTCTGAACTATTCCAGACCACCATTTACCCTTCCCTACAGCTCTGTACAGTTCTGTAGTCCTGCATTCTCTGCCATGACTCTCTGCACGGCTAAAGTAAAAACCTTTGGTGGCTATCATGTTCATTTGCCTAAGACTCTGTGCAGCTCCATGACAGCTGTTAATGCAGGGACCGTATGTGCAGATCGGAGCTACACATTTAGGAATGCCGCCGACAAGTCTGTTTGCGCCTGATGCCACGGGGCTCCTTCCTGCCTCATAAAGCAGCCATGCTAATTTGTGTATGCATAAAAAGCATTTACAACTTTTGTGTGTCACTTGTAAATCTGGTGGGCAGTTAGGTTTTTTTTTCTTTTTTTGAAGAAATTGCTGTTTAATTTGAACATATCACTGAACTCTTCAATAAAATATTATCATCCGCATTTTTGGAATGTCCAAATAACATATTTTAACTGTTCGAGTAATATTGGCTGATTGTCTGAAAGAGGGGAAAAAAAGCAATTACTGTTAAGTAAAGAATTACATTATAATGGGACTTATAATCATGATTAAGTACTACTTAAATTGAATATAGTTTTAACATCATGATATAGTTCTCATTATATAATGCATATTTTAATATATGTTGAAAAGTATTCTGATGCAGTGGACAGAGTATGAAATCTGAAATCAAGAAGATCTGGCTGGACTTTCTGTCCTGCCTCTGTGTGGCCGTGTGTAAGCCATCCGTGCCTCAGTTTCTGTGTCATTCATAGTCACTGTACACGAACTGCAGGCACTGGGCAGGTTCTTGTACACGTTATTGTGAACTGATGTGTCTCATTCAGCTTATATATGCAGTTTGTTCTCCCGAACACAAGAGAGAGTGGGGGGATAAAAGGGGCTTTCCTTCTTTGGAGGATCCAGGTTATCCCCAATTTTTACTTATCCCCATTTCCATAGACACCATACTTTGGAGGAGAAAGTCTTGGAAGTTTTAACTGGTAGGTTTTCACATATTCATATGGACACTCAGATGCAAGAAAGGCTGTGAGACAAAACTTTGTTCTGTGCACTTAGGATGTGATTCAGACATTTAACAAACATTTACTAATTGCCTGCATGTGCAAGGCAGCAGACTCTGTGCTGTGGAAGTAAAGAGCAGTAAACCCATTCTCTTCCCTCAGGTAGCTCTTGGAGCAGAGGTTCTGTTTTCTGTGTCAGACAGGCAGGCCTTTGTGTGAAGCTGCTTCCTCAGTTGGTACAAATGCAGATGGACATGACCATCCTGTCTCGGTGGAACGACATTACAGCGTTATCCTAGGGGTAGTTCAGTTCAACTTGAGAAAGCATGAGATGGGGCTTAATAAAACAGCCCGCCTCTTACTAGGTGGCAGCAGTGTGGTTTCAGGAAGGGCGCGGGCTCTGAACGTGGTTCTCAGCCTTGAAGTTGTATTGGGTGACCTCAGGAAGGTTCTCAGCTCTTCTTACTCGACAGTTTCTTGTCTGTATCTCTGAGGGTAACCATAGCTCGCCACTCCTGTCTTCTGCGGTGGTCCTAGTGTTTCTCCACTCAACTAAGTTTCCATTATTCATAAAGATAGTTTTCTTTCAGCTCACAAAGGAAGGCCTGGAAAGGGGCTTTAGCATGTTAAGGTATGACGATCTGTTTTAAATTTATAAGATAGGTACCTGAGTTTGTTTTTGACTGCTAAGCTTCTGCGAAAGGGAAGAGGACCACCATATCTGACCTTGCAGTTTGCACGCAGCATGACTGTGTGTGGTGTCCTTGTGAGAAGGCCTAACTCTGCTTCCCATTCTCTGACCATTCTGGGCTACAGAAAACCTCAGCAGAGTACCTACAAGGTTTTATTGTTTTATTTATATGTGATTTTTTTTATTAAGATATAATTGATATATAACATTATATTAGTTTCAGGTATACAGCATAATAAATATTTGTTCATATTGTAAAATTATCACATTAGGTCTAGTTGACATCATCAGCATAGTTATGGAATTTTTTTTATGATGAGGACTTCTAAGATTGAATGACTTTTAAATATGCAGTAGAGTATTATTAATGACAGTCTCCATGCTGTTCATTACATGCCCGTGACTTATTTTATAACTGGGAGTTTGTACCTTTTGACCCCTTCACCAATTTCACTCACTCACCCCCCCCCCAATCTGTATTTATAATTCATCTCAGAGCACTAAACCAGGCACGTGTTATCTGCTTTTCCTTTAGGAAATAGGGAATCATCAAGCATTAAGTTTGAAGAAAAAATCACTGAGTCAGTGTGTGAGGTTTAAATAATGCCCTTTTATTGTTCTTAAAAAGGAATCACCTGCCTCACTAATACTCGTAGAAGCACCCTGCTATAAAGAAAAATTCATGTTTGTCTCCAAGGACATCATCTCCTGGCATCATATCCTTCCCAGAACACACCGGCTGAGTTCAGTTTCTTCCCTGGGTTATGAAGGATTTCTTTACTTCCTTTCCCATTCACCTGGGCAGAACCTGTGGTTTTGAAGCCAGTTTAAGTAGATGAGGCAAACGTGTCGCTCAAAGCTGGCACTGTGACTTGACTGCAGTTCACACAAGTGGCTCCTGAGGTAGAGGTCATGGGGCCAAATCAGAGCAATTCATCTGTATTTTGCCTTTATTTAAAGTCCATGCAGAGGTCAGAAAGCCTCTGCGTGGGGCTGGGCAGTCACACAGACCCCAGCGTGGACCAGTCCTCCTCTGCTGCCACCACCTGGGTCATTTCTGAATGAGTTCTGGTACATTGTCATGTTGTGCTGGGTCCGGCACATTGTGTAACCAGTCCTGTTCGAAGACTGTCATCCCTTCCTCTGGCGGCATCGCAAAACAAGTCAGTGCTCTCATTTTTTAATGTGAACAGAAAGAGTAGCAGATCTTTGGAGTGCTAATCAGTGGGCACGCCAAAGTTCCCTAGCCGTGTTCTAATTAAAAGAACTTTGCATTTGAAATACTCAAGGAAGATACAGGGAGATTTGATTTTTAACAATCAGTTGACCAAGTCCTTCCGACAATCTGAAGGAAACCTGTTCTCTGTGCAAAACAAAGACCGTTTTCTCAGCCCTACTCTGCACTCCCCACTTCTCCTGTCTTTTTGTTTCTCTGCTTCTCTTTACTGACACACACTGGCACCATCCATCGTAGGCATTCTCAGCATGGGCCGCCCATAAGCTAGACAAGGCCTCGCATTGTGCCAGTTTCGCAGTCTGCAGACTTCCTCTCTGTGCCCCAAGACCCTTCAAAATCCCACCCATAACCGCAAGGGAGATAATACAGGGAGACACCGTGTTGTTCACAAAACAGCCCTCGGTGGACTGCCTTCCCACCCCAGATGCCAAAGGGCGCACAGGCCCGAGAGTGAAGAGCTGGGACACCAGGAAAATGAACTCATTCCCCAAATTGAAACTTTGGATAGGAGCAGTTTTTAAAAACCAACTGCCTCATCTTCCCACAGTTCAGCTTGCTTCTCTGAAATAATGGACCTATTGAAAGGATTTTGTCAATTTTAGAAAAAGTCTTTTGTCTGAATTGTAGGGATAATTCAAGTAGAAGTTGAATGGCCTTTTGTGTGTTGTATGAGTTTTTACCCCTGTCCTCCTTGGTTCATTTGATTGGCACTCCAGCCGACCGCTCTCCCCTTAGTCTGGGGAGGGTGGGAGAGAGGTGAGGGGACACCTAAGGGATGTGTGTTCTAAGACAATCAAAGCATGTCAAGGCTGAAGAGCTGGCATACACTTTAAGAGCAGACCTAATCATTGATTTTGAAAATGTTAAAGGTGAAAAAGTTCATTCTGTAGATAGATCTGCTGTTGTCACTTGTGATGTGTGTCTTGGGGGCAGGAACATTTGTTTCAGCACAGTTTTAAAGGGCTAGAAAACTGCTTGCAATATACAAATCTGGTCATAGTCTTGGAAGAACGGACATGCCCTCTGTATGGGGCGTTATGTTCCTTCAGGAATGGTCATTGGAGGCAGGAGGGAGGACTGTCAGATCATCTGGTTGTGTCTGCTGAAATAAAATAACATAAAATTACCTTTGTCGTGAACTACGGCTCATTTCCAGAGAATATGTATGACTTATAAAGGCTGAAGTATGTTCAAATATTTGAACATCCACTGATCCTTATACGCATTTTCATTTCATTTCTACCCCTTTCTGGTGAGTTCAAATATTTGACTAAAAGTGAATAAACCTTATATTAACTGTAGAAATATTTCTGAAACCTTAAGCAGGTATTTAGAAATGATATTATTCTGATGAGTGAAATGAGATGGTCCTGCCCAAGGATTTTTACCTGTTTTTCCTTTTTTCCTATGTGAAGTCTCTGTTAGTCTGTAGGGCTGCCATCACGCAGTACCACAGAGTGGGCGGCTTAAACAACAGACATGTATTGTTTCATAATTTCCGGAGGCTACAAGTCCAATAGGAAGGTTCTGGCATCAAGGTTTCTTCCAAGGGTCTCTTCTCTTGGCTTGGAAATGGCCATCATCCTCCTGTGTCTTTAGGTGGTCTTTGTTCTGTGTGTATTTGCATCCAGATCCCTTCTCAGAAGCACGCCAGCCTTCCTGAGCAAGGGCCTGCCCTGTGACCTCCATGAACTCTGTACAGACCCCATCTCCAAAGTCATTCATGTTCTCAGGCTTCCACATAGGAATCCAGTGGGTCACAGGTCAGCCCGTTGCAGAATCCTCAATGCTTAGAGCAAGAACCTGACATACAGTAGCACTCAGTAGACTTTTTTTTTGAATAAATGTTTGAAAGAATAAATAAATACCCAGGGAGAAGCAGGTGGTGGAAGCTGACATGGACTGTGTGTACAGCCGGACTAGGGGAAGGAAATACATGGTACATTGGGAGCCAGTTCTGTGGTCCCCAAAGGTAAGAGAACGGATGAGAGGGGAATGGAATAGACCAGGCAGTTCAGAAAAGAGTTGGGTTTAAGTTAAGAAGCTGTATCCCAAATAGTGGTATCTCAGTCTTGATATGAGTTAAATCTGAGTATTTTCATATATAATTTGGAAGGACCTACAACCATAATTTGGAAGAAAACAAAATACTATAGAGAAAAGCATTTGTTTACCCAGAGGGTCCATCTTCCTATCTCCTCTGCCTGGAACCTAATTATGGCTGAGGCAATGTTGTGCTTTTCCACACTGTTTTACTTGTGGGAACACTAGAAGGCTACAGTTCCCCACTTCCCTGTCTTACAGATGGACTGGATGACTGAGTTCAAGGGCATAGAAATGCAAGTAGCACCACTTCCACATGTGGCCATAAAAGCAGCCATGCAATTGTCCTTGTGTGCTCACCTGCCCTGGGCGTGCTCTCTCTCTGCCTCCCGACACCCTATTGCTCTGCCCCTTTGCCTCCCCCATCTTTCTCTCTTCTGCTTATATGCCAGGGAACAAATAAGAAAGTGGGGGACCACATCTGGGAGGAAGCTAGCTTCCAGAGTCATTGGTTGGAGAAGAGCTGCCCAGGAGAGATTTGGGGCAGGAAACGCCACTTCAGACTTTACATAATCAAGAAACAAACCTTTCTAATTTAAGCCACTGAGATATGAGGGTTGTTTGTTACAGCATATACTCATCCTAATTGGTTGTTTGAAGGGGATGTTCCCCTATGACATACATGTACTGTGTATCTTAGCATCTAGGGGACATGGTAGGGAAGCGAATGACCAAGGCTGACAAGCTGTCTCTCCATGTTATTCACAGGCAAGAACTTGGGGGGGTGCATTTATTTGGGAGGCAGACCCTATGTCAGCAGCTCTAAGGAAAGGGGTTGAAAAACAGAACTTTATGAGTGTGTGTTGGATTTTATTAGCCCTGTTAAGGAAAATATCACAAGAAAGAGGTGAACTAGGGAAGAACTGGCTGGTTTGTGGCAGAAATGATAAGGAATAAAGAAAAGTATAGCAATTCAGACACTGGAAAAATCAACTGAATCTAGATCTCAAACAGTTGGAGTTAGAATTACAGTGATTCAAAAGAAAGAAATCAGCTTAAGGGCATGCATTTGGCCTTCCTACCATTAGTTGGTCTCAAGCAAGTCCAATTAGGAGAAAGTGGCTCAGAGAATGGAAGGAGAGAGAGTTGGGCCCTACCTTTCCTTGCACAGCTGACAGACTTCCGGACACTACACAGTCCTCCAAAGCATGTTCTCACCAAGACCTCCTGACCCTTTGGTGGAGGATGACACTGGACAAGGAGAGCCTCCCGGATGATGGGGGTAGGGCTGCAGAGAACAAAGGAGAAGAGGGTTCCTCCCAGAGAACAGAATCAGCATCCCATCAAACACATCTGGATTTATAGTGCACAACTCTAGAGAAAAACATCAGTACATGCAGCACAATGAACGATGTCATTTACATCACCAAAAGCCAGTGGAGGTGACTGGGCGAGGACTCTGATGACAGCACTTCTAAGAGGAAGTGTGGTGACAGGATACAGAAGTGCCTGTGGCTCACACATCACCCCGTTAAGTAGCGATGGCAGTGGGATGCGCTCCTGCTGTGTGTGCTGCGCTGCCCTTTCCCTGCTCAGTGAGTTGCCCTCCCACCAGCTGTCTTTGCAGGCAGACCGTGGGCCACAGGGGGCCTTCTTCCCCGGCAGGCCCCTGCCTGCTAGTATTTTGTGGCTGAGCTCGTGCAAGTACCAGGATGTCCTTTGGGCCTATGGCCCCTGTCCACCTGGCTTACCTCAGGCAGCCGTGAGGTGCAGGTGCAGGAAGAGCAGGTTGCTTATGTGCAGTAGATCAGACGGGGATGAGTTTGTGTGTTTGTTTACATTAAATTCCAAAAGGTTTCATAACATTTATCCAAAGGACAAAGGAATATTTATAACTCTTAGAGAAATACTTTAAATTGGATTTTTACAGTAAGAAACCTCTTAGATTGATTTTAATATACCCCTAGTATAGATCTTCAGGTTTTTTAAAAATAGATTTCTAATGTGGGTATAACTACTTATTTTTTAGTAGCTCATTTTTGGCAACCAAATTACAGGTTTAATTTATAAGTTTTGTTCTGTTGTAAGGAATGGATGAAGCTCACACAAGAAGTAGATATGACAGTATTTATTCGTATCCTCTCAGACTCTGCTAACTCATGCTATGAAGGAACCCATAGTATAGACTTGAAGGGTTTATTTCTATCCAGAATGTTCCCATCAACATTTAGAGTAATGACTAAATTACTTTTGCGGTGGCTTCTGTATGTGTATATGAGAGAAAAAATTAGTCTTAAGAGTCAAGTTCTTTTATAAATTCTCAAAATTCTTTCCTTCCCTCTTTCTTCCACCCCTCCCTCCCACTTCCCCTCTGTGTGTGTTTAATTCAGCCAATCCCACAGGAGAAACAAAGATGAATATCATACACACCTTCTCTAGCAGCTCACCGACTAGTCATAGGATAGAGCACATGGACGGTGCTCTACGTCTGTAAAGAAAAGCATGAATCTTTTGTATCTCACATAGCAAATTCCAAGTCAGAGCACCTTTTTGTTGTTAAGTTAATGCTAAATACAAAGTAATATGAATGCTGAAGTTGCCGAGCAGTTAGGTGTAGAGGTCGTCAGTTAGGACAACGAGCCAAAGTCCTAAACAAGCGTTTATTCATCTGCTGTGACAGTGCAGGCAAGAGGTTAGAGAGGGCTGCCTGCGCCCCGGAGCCCTGCTTTCCCCCGGGGTGCCCCTGGCGAAGGTCAGGTGGGCACCATGCACATGGGGGATTGTCTCACTGGTGGGAACCCAGATAAAACTCCTGCCTCTTTATGGACCTGTGGGTCTCGGACAGGGAGAGGGGGAAGGACTGCGGGTAGGAAGTCCTGGGTCTCCCCTATGGGGAGGCCACAGGGGGAGGGAGACTGAGTCCTTTCCAGCAACTTTCTCTGGAAAACTACTCATTCTGTTCTGGTGAGGACAGCTGCTCCCTCCTGCACTGAGACGCAGCCTGGGCTCCTCGGGGGCTCGCTGTGTGCCGGACACTGTGGCATCAGGTCCCATAGAAGCCCATGTGTTTGGGCTATTACATATTCCATTTTACAGATGGATAAACTGATGCATAGAAAGATTAAGGTACTTGCCCAGCATTGTGCCGTGGACTCTGTAAGCTGAAGTGTGCCATGTTATACTTCGTCTGTTAACATATTCGTAACATTTTTTGTTATAGTCTTTAAAGTTTGTTATATTAAATATGAGTGCCAAGATTAAGTTTTCCTAATGCCATGGTTCGTTATTTGCTGGGGCGTGGTGATGAGTGGAACTCCTCCTAGGCAAGGACACTTGAGACAGTTACAGGTTCAGGGGGTCTCAGTGAGGGGACCAAGTGGCCACGCTTTTGGGGGATTAGAGAACAGGAGAGAGAAGCCAAGAGAACTTCAGTTCCTAGAAGCCTAGAATTGTAGATTTTTACGATCATGGAGATCATCCCAATTTTACACTATCGGTGAAAAGAATTTACATTTTCTTCTTAGAGCAATATGTCTAACTCCGAAGAGTGGGCACAAAAAAATCACAATGGCCAAATTGTAGTTCAGTTCACATGTTACAGCAACAGCAGGAAGAGCCGTGGTGAATGTCACTGGTCCCAGTTCACAGCTGAGAGAACTGAGCTAGCCCTTTGCTACTAGAAACTCACTCAGAATTGGAACTCAGGCAGACCCAATTTTCCTGCTCCAGCTCTCATAATTTTAACCACTACACAATCATACTGTCATAGTGCCCCTATAGTATGGAATGATGGAAATCATATTACTTAAGCATAAATCAGGGCTCCTGGGCTGAAAAATAACAGTGTAATACCTAAAGAAAAAACTAAGGACAATCTTGCTTATTCATGTGATCATTGTAACCACGTGTTGCTCTCTTTCCCTGTGTGTAAGAAAATTGTGATATTATTTTGAGGGAAAATAATGTAAATTCCATGTGTTCCTTAAGAAATGATTACATTAAGAAACCGTACATGAATTGATCTTTGAACTTATACTGTGAGTCTGATGACTTTTATCACCCCCACTCGCAGAGGTATTTGCCATTCGCCGTTTTAAAGCTGAATAAAGATGGCCACGATTTCTGTCTTTTAACAGAAGAATAACATCTTAATGCTCTGAGCTATGCGTGATTGCATCTACTGTACTAAACGGAGAGGAAGGAGGCTAAAAACGAAGCTCTGGAAGCAACGATGCCAAGTATATTGGGGTTCAGGTTTTATATTGGGGCCACACTTTATATTGTGTTTACTTTTCCAACACCATGTACATTACCTTTAAATACAGCACTTTTAATTGTGGAAAATTATGATTAAGTCCTTTATATTCAGAGAAACAGACTGGTGGATCAAAAAGCCATTTGTGAGACGTTGAGAGCGTGGGGGCTGTGTGTAGTGCATGGGGTGCGGCAGCGATCCTGAACAGGCTGAGCTTTCTGCTGCTTAACTCAGATTGAAGAGCCGAGATCCCATCGCTCCTCCTTGTTTTGTCATGGCCTAGACTTTGCAAAAGACCTGTCCAGCTGCAAACTGGGACACCAAAGTCACCAGGGTCTAGAGTACAGATGGATATATATTCATAATTATATACATATGAGATATATGCATTTGTTCAACGACTATGACCTTCTTCTCTTCTATGCAAAATAGGCCAATGAGGAACAAAAGGGCTAAAAGGAGAGATAGAATGGAAAAGCAAAAATCAGGTGTTCAACAAGCAAACAAAAATGATGTCTAAAAAAAACAAGCCCTCAAAGATCTACACACATACACACGTGGACATATATATGTATATATCACATCCCATATACCTCACAAGACTTAATTCTGTGTATTTTACACTAGACATATAATAGCTTTCAAAAAAGATACTTACTAGTACTCTTCAGATGACTGATTAAACTGTAAAAGCAAAGGTCTTTGATACTATCCTTGACATAAATAAAATGATACAAGGAAAGGCAGTCATCTGGACTGAACTAATATGGAGCCAGAAAGGCTGAATTCTGTATCTACTTATTCCCAAAAGTTATAAACAACCCTCTTGATCTTTGGCCAGGCCCGAAGAAGATGTTTTCAAGTGCTCCGATCGATGACCAGAGGCAACCATTCATCAGTACCTCGCCATTTATGTCATCCTAATGATCTTAAATCTCCAAAGGGAAATTCATAAGGGTTTTTTTAGGCCGAAGGTTAATTTTAATGAAGTTTTGGGGCATAAATCAGACTTGCTGACTACAGAATAATTTTTGTATTACTCTGAGAATTTGTGCCTTTTCAGGAGAGTCACACAGCGTTAGTGTTTTATGAATAGTCTGTTTAACTTGGATATAATGGGTCAAAAAAAAAAAGATGCAAACAAAAATCAGACCCTGGTCTTGGATTTTTGAAAGGCCTTTTGCCAGAAAAAGAGAATGTGCTGTTAGTGTTAATTGGGGCGGGGGGGGGGGGGGCGGAATTCCCAGTATAATTTTATCATCTTCCTAAAGAAAAAGGCCACCTTTGTTCAGGATCTGTCACACACAAGATACCATGGCACTCTGATTTTTATGAATCAGACAACCTAATGTCTTTAACAAGTATAAGCATGAGGCTTCTTAAAGAGAAAACAAAGTTCAGGTTGGCCTTCCTTTGAGAACCTCAAGGAAACAATTATCCTTAACACTTCATGGAACTGTTTCTATGGAAGTCAATATAAAAATGAGATGAGGTAATTTTTCTTAATATCTTTGTGTTTTGATGTAGAGCAAATGAATCATTTCCATGCAGATAATTCATAGAGGTAAAAATTAGACTGAAGAGCGTCATGCTAGAGTATCAGCCTGGAAGGCATTTAAAACTCCAATTTTTACAGAATTCTGAACAATTCAGGATGACTTTCTTCTCCTTTCCAGTAATATAATTCCACCCCCACCCCGAATCAAAAGTAAGCCTGTTGCTTCAGTCAGGTCTTACCTCATGCAGTGCTTTATGATGCCCCCGCATTGTCTCATGTGGTGTTTAACCTGATAAACCGAGAGAGATCACACGCATTATTGTGCCGTTTCAAGTCCCTGAAGAACCACCAAAGTGGTACCCTGACGTTATCGTGATGGTGGGCACCTGGAAATTTGATTAGTGAAGGAATCAAGCATTCACTATTACCAATGGAACAGTACCAAACAGGATTCTCCCAAGTTTCACAGTGAAAATTGTCAGATTCAAGATCAGGGCCATTGAATTCCCGGTGCTTTGTTATTTCTACACATCTGGTTGTTTATTTCAGAGCAGTTACTCTTTCCAGGTAAATGTGAGGCAACTGCAATTGTGTGCTGTTAAAGTTGCTAGAACCTGGTTCCACCTAGACTGTGACTCTCCTTTGTCTTCCTCTCCGCCTGCCGCATCAAAGCATAGGAAGAGATGCGGTTCTGGTATCAGCTTCCATCTACTTTCACAATATCCCTTAAAAAACCCCCGGGGCCACTCGTCACCTTGTGGTGTCAGACGTTTCACTCGTAACCCCTCAGGTGCTGGGCTTGAGGACTCTCAGAGCTTGAGGCCCCAGGGACTTCCCATTTCACTAACAGCTTTTCCTTGGGGTCCTGAAGTGAGGTCAGTGACACACTGTGCCTTCCTCCTGGGAGGATTCGCCTCTTCTCTCAGACATGATCCAACTTGACATGTTCTAAAACTCTACTATGGTTATGCATAGAGTTTGGTGCACTTAGTGACTTTCCCAAGTTTCCAGAAGTGGTTCTTGGCAGATATAGTTTGTGAACTGGTTTTTCTTGCGATGTCAGGGGTCCCTTATTACACGACAGTAATTGGTTTTCAAAACCATCCTCCCTGTCTCTCCTGGAGGCCAGAAATCACAAACCTGGTAAATGTTTTGATCAGAGCGGACACTGATGCTGGAGAGAGCGATGTGTCCACACAGCCTAAAGCGAGAACCTCTGCTTTGTGCTGACCAGGGGAAGTACAGATGCCTTCCAGTTCTGGGTAAGGGGCCTGTGTCCCATGTACAAGCAGGGAGCTTTATACCACATTGTATCAGAGGACACGCATACTTATTATTTTATCAGTTGCAGGTTTTTTTTAAACCTCTTCCTGGCTTCTCAGACCCCCTCCTCATCACTGGATTGTGTCCAGACAATAGAATTATAATGAATGTTAATAAGCCTGAAAAAAACATACTTTGGAAGTGCCTCTTCTGCTAAAATAGAAAATCAAAATCATACAGTGCATTCCACAGGAATTATTTGTGACTTCTTGGTTGCCACATTATTGGATGGTTTTTTACTACTGCTCTCCTACAACAGAATGTAGCTAAAAATGAGGGTTGGATCATTACAGAGAAGTTATTAATGCAGGCAGTGAGGAACAAGGGTGGCATATTGTAATAACAGAGTGGAATAAATGACGTCCTATTCTGCCGTCTTTGGAAATGGTAGATTTCAAGTACGGTGGATTTCATCTGTATCAGTGAATCTGAGAACTCTTCATTTTTCCCAAGCTTATTTGTTATTTAAACTGTTTTTGATTATTTTAGACGTTTTCAGAAAAGTAGATTTTTGCCTTTCATTTCTAACTCTTGTACCTGGCTTTATTTGTAATAGTTCCATATGCAGTAGTTCTTTTATTTTAACACAGAGCTAATCTTTTTTACCCAGAAGACAGGAAAGTCTGTTTCAGCCACATTAAAAAATAATAATATACTCTTTGTTTTGTCTCCAAGCTGTCTAATTCTTCCAAAGTAAGATTAATTTAAAGTAATTTCTGTCACCTCCCCCGGGGTTTAATGGCGTGTGTAGGTGTGTGTGTGTGTGTGTGTTTTCCAAAGGAAGTATCAAGGAGATACAGAACAGAAATCCCCTCGTGAGCTCACACTGCTTCCATTATAGCACATGCATCTTCAGTTAAAAACACTGATAAGGGCTGAGTAGATACACAGAGTTAGGAGCCGATTTGGACTCAATAAGCCCTTGAGAAATCAGACTGCTGCATTATCATTAATGAATTTGGTAAATTTCCAGGTTGCTTTTTTTCAGGGTTTTTATTAGGGGAAAGCAGTGTATGGATATTGAAATTGCTTTTGTGCCATCAGCTTTAAAAACTCATTTGTAGTCATGTACGTTGCCTAATTTCCCAATGACACCATTTGTTCAGAAAGCCTTGAACTTGCTTTATTCTGACCCAAATATAATAGCCAAAAAACTGCAAGATAGGAATGCTAACTTGCTGATCTATTTAGTGATGTTGGCATGCAGCTAGGTTTCCTGAAGGCATAATTATTCCAGAGGGATGATTTTTTTTTCCTGATCATATCCTGGGAGGTATGGCTTCTTTTTTTTTTTTTTTTTTTATAAGGATTTACTTAGTGATTTCTGCTGTTTATAAATTTTATTTATTTAGTTTATTACTTGATAGTGTTTGGTGGAAAAGTCTGAAGCTATGATTACTTGGAACCCAACTTTATCTTTGCTATATGACAATGAGCGCTTCTTAAATTTTCTGAGCTATGATTTCCTTATTTGTCAGTTGTAGTTGCTAGGCTGGATCTTGAACTATGGTCAGTTCTAATACCAAAAATTTATGATTATATGGGAAGCAAACTGAGAAGTCCTACTGTTGAAGTCATTCAGAAAAAGGCAGGATAATTATATAGGGTGTTTTTAAAATATTGTGGTACTGCTTACAACTGAGTTAAAGTGTATTAAGATTTTTAAAAATCAGTGAATTCAATTGTTTTAGTAAGTGAGTTATTTAAAGATGTATTTGTATTATCTTTAAATTTCACATAGACATAAACATTTTAACTATTTCTAAGAGCCTGTTTTTGAAAAAATGCAGGGGTGTGTCATGAAATGCCATACATAAGTCCCCTTAGATTATGAGCTATTAGGAAACTGCATGTTAAAAAGCATGTCTTCAAATTTACATTGCTAGATTTTGGTGAAGCGCTGTCTTCATGTACTATTGCTGGATATTTGCTTCCATAATAGGGCAGGAATAAATCAATACCCATGTAGCTCACCTGCACAGGATGATAAAGAGGGAGAATGTGTTATTGTGCACCCCTTGATTCACTGTGTCTTGAGTGTGCACTGTGAAAATGACCCCTCTGCCCTTTCCCCATAGGCCATTTTTGGATGTGTAAAGGGTTGTTCATTAGCTGTGTTTTCAAGACCTAGAATTTAACAACTCCTTGTGCAGTTTTCTTAGCTTCTTTATAAAGGTATGCTTATCCTTACCTGAGGAAATGCATAGCAAAGAAATAAATTTCAAGATCTAGCAGAGAGCCCTTCTCTGACTGGACTCCATTACAGAGCAGTGTTGGCCCTAAGAAGAATATCTATTTTAGTGGCTTCATGGCTCTTTGATTAATAGAATCCTCAAGAAGCCAAACATGGGGCACCATAGGGAAGGTGTTTACTTCATAATATATCTTGACATTTTCCCTTTCAAAACTCCAGACTTATAGGACTACCTATAATTAAAATATTTACTTAATCATATCAATATGTAATATAATCATATCAATTGTTATATTAATTGTATAATTAGGGAGACTAATACTGTCACTATATTTTATAAAATTACTTTGGCAAGCATTGAGACTTGTAATTACTTTCAAAAGATATAGAAAGAGTCTAACTTCTCTGAATTTATACAGTTGGGCTTCTCATGTAAATTACAAATATGAACAGTCAGGATTAAGAGAGAAACTCAAAACCTTTGCTGAGAAAAGCCATCTTAGAAAAGTTCAAGTGTACTTCTCAGGGTTTCAAAACAGACAATGCCACAATGCCAGGTCCTAGGCACAGGGTGTAGGTGGATCCCATTCCTGAAGAAGGGCTCTCGTGATCACAGGGTGGAAGAACTCTTGTTATTATTACATTTCCTTTTTATCTGGCAAATGTAGTTATCTTACAAGAAAGAGAATTTGTTTAGTCGTGGTTTCTGGATTTCTGGGATGAGAGGGTTATAGTCACACGTGAATACATAAGGATCTCTGAGACTCACCTGTGTGTGCGTCTGTGTCTTGTATGAGGCAGGATAATCATATTCACAAAAACCATAAAGGACAAGGTTTTGTTTTGGGAGGTGGAGGTGCTCTTTAGTCATTATATAAATGTATTCTTTAAAGGTTGATTGGATCAGAGCTGTATTTTCTAGCTCACTGAATCTCCTGAAACTGGAGATGGTTATTTAACCCTATGACAGATGGAGACAGCCTGTCTCAGCCTTCAAAGATGAAATGTGAATGAGCATAAGTGAGTAAATATGAGACTAATTGAAGTGGACCGACTGAGAGACTGAGGAAGGATGCATTCCTGGCACTCCTCAGCCCCCAGCTTTGAAGCCAGCCAACAGTCTGTGTAAATGACCCTACTAACCTACAGCGGAAGGGGTTAGGAGGTTACCTAAACACTACAGCCCTTTATAAGTCTATTAGAAACACCTTTAGGCATTAGTGTCCCCAAATATGCCTGGTCCATCTTATCGATTCTAAAGTTAGAGTTGAGGAATACTGCTTTTTAAGATGATCACTGTAAGTGTATATTGTTCAGATAGAAACTTTTAATGTACTCCAATCAAATATTAACTCTTTGATGTGACAACAATGTGATATTTCAAGCCCTACCACTCTCTTACCTGAAGTATTAACATACCATTTTGGTCTTTTTGCAACAGTACTCACTTCCTGGGAAAACAAGGAAAAGGCCAAATAATGAAACAAAGTTGAGAATGGTGTGGGTTCAAAGTCTAGCTTTATAAATTATAGCATTCTTGAACTTTTGAAAGTCAAATTAAAGCTATATTTGATATATTCATCAATAAGTTAGTAATGTAGCCATTTCAGGAATCAACATTAATCCTAGAGAAAAAATATCTCCAAGTTAATTTGAAATATTTTTTCACAATTCAGTTAACCCACATTTATTGGGTATGCAGATTCAAAGACATTGAGGAAGTGATGAAAATACAGTCGCTAAGCAAAGTAGTTTGCAATCCGATAGAGGAGAAAAACTAGCTTTAATGTAAGACAGATAAAAGCAAATGTACGAATGCCATAAGTGAGGGGAAAAAAATGATCTCCTTTGTATATCATAGTACAAAGGAAGGAAAGATGGATTCTTTGCAGAGGCCAAATATCAAGGAAAGCAAAGGAAAGCATCCCCAAGAAGGGGGAGTTCAGATGTACTGGGAGAGCGAGCTGTTGCTGCCTATGAGAAGGGGAGGTGGTACCCTAACGCTGGGGCTGAGCAAACCGGCTGATGTGGCCAGAGCGCAGAGGGACCTACGTGGAGGTGAGCTGGGAGGCTGCCTTGGGGTAGGCCTACAGAGAGCCTTGGGTGTCTCAGAGACGATTTCATTCTGTAGGGAAAGAAGGTCGATGTAAGGATTTTTAATAGGTACAGTCTCTGTTTCAGGAGCTCCAGCTGATGCGTTGGGAAACACGGATTAGAGATGAAGGAAAAGAGATGAAACGCAGATCAGGTCGTAGTGTGGACAACAGATGACAAGGACCTGAGCTGTACGGGGGCAGCAGGAGTGGCGAGCGGATGGATTGGGGTGTCACACTTACTGTATGATGATCAGGGATTGGTTTTCTTCTTTGCAACACCCTGAGTGAAATAATTCAACCTAGATCTTAGTTCTTTTCTTCCCTGTCAGCTCGATCTTCTCTTGGAGGTTCAGCATAATCAACCCAATAATGATAAGACAGTGGATATTTGGATTTTCCTGCATAGTCAAAAACAATTTCTATTTTCAGCTTTTGGGTCTATTTTCTTTTATAAATGGACTGATTGAGGAAAGGGCACAGAAAGGATAGAAAATGTTTTGTTCTATGTTTTTTTTACATCCTCTAGAAGTGGAGGACTGATGGCATTTCAGATGCATACATAGGTAAAATTAAAATAAAAGGCAACATAGATAAAGATAAGAAGGATTAGAATACGCTAAGTAGATTAGAACTTGCAGCATTGGAAAAATGAAACATGAAGATGCAAACACAATCAGGCGAAATCATCTCCGGGTCATCCCACCTTCTTGGTGACATCGTCCCCTTGTCAGCGCTTCTTAGGAAAAATGGAAGTCAGACCTTTCAAACGAACAGCATATGCAAACCAGAGATAATGGATGAAATGAAAGTATTCATAATGCTTTCAAAAAAAATCTACACCCTGTTTTTTCCTTGTGACACGGAGGTATAAAACATCTGGTAAAATTATGATCACTAAAGATAGATGTGTTTAGAGTGAATATCTTTATGGATCATATTCTCATTTGGCCATGTTAATGGCTGTCGATGTTCAAATAAATGCCTCGACTAAAATGCTTCATAATTTCATTGCTATTGCTAGTGTCTGTGGCTTTATAACATGTTGCAAAGTAATTTTAAGGCTCCAGGGCACAACTGTCCCCTGTTCTGTTTCCCCATTTGGGAGTGGTGTAATGACATAGGGAAATTAGAACACTTTCTTTATCTACTGTGTTCACCTCATGCACCAAAAATTAATTGGGTGCTTTCTAGGTGAAAGTTGCCACATATATAAAGGTGACAAAGGAAACATCAAATAAACCTTTTCAAAAACTTTGATTTTTTTTTTGAAGCTTTGGAAAAAAGCTCTGTATTACCTTCCCTTATGGCTTTATAGATTGTCTCTCACTGGGTAGCAGGTGCACTGGGGAGACTAGAGGCGTGAAAAGAAAAAGTTATGTAATTTAGGATTTTAAAGGTTATAAAGGCATTTTCAAAAAGACAGATCTTAAAACCCATAAAGAGAATTGAGCTTAGGGTTTTCCAGAAAAAAGGATATCCAGTAGCATTATAAACTCTAGTATGTCCATTATGGGAACAATTGTTCTCTTTTGAAGAATTGCAGTGAGTCTGTTTGGAGAAAGGCACACACCATGCATTTGGGCAAGGTGGGCTTAATCAGTGGAGCAGGGAACGTGGCTACCTACATTATTCAGTTACCATTCTGTCCTTGCTCACTGCTTTGAAAATTTGTCCTTGTAAGTACTGCTATTATAGCTGAATTCATTAGTTGTAAGCATCTGACAGATTCCTAGATGATGGTTGCCAGAAGTACCTTTGTGGGGGATCATTCCTAAATATTTGTTCCTTTCTATTTTTATCAACAACATAATTGAGCTGTGATTCTGAGGCCACACAAGGCCCCCTCTCAGAATGGAAGGGATGTAACACCCGTAGTTTGTCAGCACCATACTAAATAGTTGAAGCAAAAATTGTGTTTTGGAGCTGCATTAACTGGAAGTAGCTGAAGAGCCAACCAGTTCCCACGTTGACTGTCCCCGCTTTAGCCTGCCAGGTGGATGAAAGTGAAAAACACCAGTGAAATGACTCAAACTGGCTGCCAGTCAGCTGTGTGCCGAGCTAATTCTGTAGAGATCATCCAGTCTTAAAGTAGACAGAATTCAGCGCCTATACTCCACTCTCCCTCTCTAGTGCTTTTAACTCTTTCCTTTGTTTTTACACAGATTATCAGGGGTAGAGATCTGAAGCGCTCATTTTTCTTGGTTGTTATGACTTGTTTACAGCACTTCTGACACCAAATATATGGGGGTTTTCTTTCCACCAACCCATTCTCCAACTCTCTGGACATCAACTGGGTGTCCTATGACTCAAATCAGTTCTGACACCAACTACTGTGGTTAGCGTCAGCGTCATAGGTTAAAGGCTCAGCCCCACAAGACTGCCCTCATTTTAGATACCATTCATATGTCCAGGCCATTCACACTTCTGTCTGATTTACTATAAAGTCTTGGAAGATTCCCATAACCCCTCCTCAGATTCAGTAATTTACAATACAGACCTCGGAGATACTGTGGGGTCAGTTCCAGAGCACCACAATAAAGCAGATATCACAGGAAAGTAATTCAAATGTATTTTTTGGTTTCCCAGTGTATGCTTACACTATAATGCAGTCTATTAAGTGTTCAATAGCATGTCTAAAATAATGTCCATGCCTTAGTTAAATACTTCCTGCTAAATATATGCTAACCATCATCTGAGCTTTTAGTGAGTTGTAATCCCTGATCACAGGTCACCGTAACAAATATAATGAAAAAGTTTGAAACACTTCAAGAATTACCAAAATATGACACGGACATGACGTGAGCAAGTTCTGGTGGAAAAATGGTGGCCATAGATGCTTGATGCGGGCTTGCCACAAACCTTCAATTTGTAAAAACAAAACAAAAATATCTGTGAAGAGAAAGAAAGTGAAGTGTAATAAAACAAGCTATGCCTATACTAGAATGGCTCACAGAATTTATATTTAAGTGGTATATTTATTTGTAAGTGGCATTTTATGCAGGATACAGTGAGGGAAGAGGTACATGGAGGTGATGCATTTGACAAGGTATGGAGCTGGGGGCAGGGGCAGAGCTTGCAAGCCTTTTTGGGGCAAGCCGCCCTCCCTGCACCCTGACGTGTTCCCCAACTTGGAAATTCCCTGAACCCTATCATTTAGGTGTTTTTATGGAGGTAATAAAAATGATGTAGGCATGATTGATTAAATCATGGGCTATCAGTAATTAACTCCATCTCTCATCCCTGACCCTCCCCACAGATCCTGGGAGTAGGGCTCAAAGTTCCAGTCCTCCACTGTCACGGTTTGTTCCTCTGTTCACCAGCCCCGACCCTGAGGGATCTAGGGAGACCCCAAAGTCACCTTTGTGTAAACTCAGATGGTTGACAAGGGCTGGTTATGAATAACAAAATATGCTCCTGTCACCCCGTCACTCGGGAAATTCCAAGAACTTTATAGAAAGTCTGTGTCAGAAACCAGGTACAAATACATACTTATTATTCTAGTTGTTGATTTTGTTGTGAATCCAGATTTTTGGATTTGTTTAAAAGGATTACACCAACTACTCCTAAAAAAATACTAAAATCAAACTGTCTTAAAAATCAGAGCCTATGGGTTTTTGCAGATTGGGTTGAACTGCCCGTTGGTCCCACCACATACTGGCTCTGTAGTCGCTGCCAAGTTCCTGATCGTCTCTGAGTCTCAGGTTCTTCAGCCGTCACATGGGGCATACTGTGACACTGACCCTGACATGTGGTAAGGATTAAATAATGATAAGGCACTTAAGAAAGTGCGGGACATATAACAGGAGCCTCAGAAATTTTATGCCCATCTGTAAGGCATTGGAGGTATGACCGTGTTTATTAACATTCGCCTTTGTATGGTGGTCCCTGCAACCCCTTCCTGGGACCATGTGGGACTGAAGAGTCTCAGCTCCTCTTAAGATCTGACGACTCCACTGTTCCGCGGAGCTAGGCTGGAGCTGCATCTCACAGAACTCCTTTCCTTTGTATGTCTGGGCCAAGGTAGGCAGCAGGAGAAAGTCCTGTAAGACTTGGAAGGCAGAAGGGAAGGAGCCGCCATGTGTCACCCCGAGGAGTGTGGGGGACGGTCGGGTGCTTCTGCATCTCAGGCATTTTCACAGGCCGCTGCCTCACCTTGCTGGTGTGAAGCAGCGTCTGGTGCCAGAGCTCCCCAGCTCCTGTGGGACCTCCAGGGAGAGCAAGTGTCCCCTGGCCCCCGACTCCGACTCCTGCCGGATCCTTGGCTTCTGTAGCTTGTGGTCCAGGAGCGTGTTTCTCTCTAAGGAAGGTACCAGCTTCTCTCACAGATCACCTTCCCACCGAAGTTGGGAGCTTGGTAGAAATGAGAAAACAACACGGCTTTTCAGTGCACCCTGAAGTATCCCGCCTCTTCTGGCAGGGTCCAGGTGTCCTTTTCTTCCTCATTTCAAGTCATGTTTCCTTCCCATCTGCCTGCTCTTTGGGTATTAGGCCCAGGATCAGACGCGGGGCCAAACAGAAATAATTAGCCAGTGCCCATGATTCCCTCTGGTGTAATCTCTACATTAAACTCCAAATTCTTTATTTTCCCCAGTGTTTTGTTTTTTGCTCAAACCCTGATTGATACACTAATCAAATATGAAATCTCCATTTTGTGATGTAAATACATGTATCTGTATTCTAACTCTTTGTCAAAAGTCCATTTGGGGAAGAAGTGGGAAATAATCAATATAAAATAAATACAAAAGGGTAATGGAGTTTACATTCCATTCCATTATTCAGTATTGTAATAGAGCTGAAGAGGATGGACTTATCAGTCAATGTCATTATGGAAATCCAAATCAGTTTGGGTTGTGTGTATCCATAAAAACAAGAATAAAAGTTCTCACTAATTTAAGAGTTCTTAAATAATTCTGTGCTACAATTTGGAAGAACAAGGGTGCTTCATATTGGTCATGAAGAGTTTCAGAGCTACCCTGTCAAATGCTTCTATCAGAGATCATATAGATTATCTGGACAGTTGCATAATTAGTGAAGTATTTCTAGCATCAAATCCAGTACTTAACATTGAAAGATACACATATTAATCCAAGTTATTGAAATTCATTTTGTGGATGTTTAAATCATTAGATGATTAATTGTGTAACCCTCCCTGTTTTAGCTATCTCCATGTGAAATCCCTTTCCCTTCCCTCCCTGCCTGAGAAGTGTCCTTTAGTTTCAGCCTATTAATCAGCTGTATTAGAAAATGAACTAAAAGGAAATCTGTGTGACATCTTATTTTCAACTGGGCTCAAGGAATCATGAAGCTTTTTATTATTTTTTAAAAATGTACTTGCTGAATCTCTAATATGCTTTGTACTTACTTTTTTTGTTTCCTCCAGAAAGTCTGTTGGAAAACATAATATTCTACAAAATAGCCTTGAGGACTGAGAGCAGCTGTCACCTGCTCCTGGTCCCCCAGGCTGTGGAGTCAGTGCCCCTGGCAGCACACTGCAGAGCTTTGCTGCGTCACCCTCGGGGAGCCCTCGTCCGGCGGTGTATAGGACCGGCAGAAGCATTTTCTTCTTAATAGATTTATCCTCTTTGTCACCTCATTGCAGTGCCAATTCTAAATATTTCTCTCACATCGGATTCTAGATAAGATTCTTTTCAGTATTTTCCTTTGCTGCCCATCCTTTTCTTCTATTACTCCACTTCCGCCTTGTTTATTCTTGAGTCAGAAACTTTTTGAGCGGAGAAGGCAGAGTTTTCCTCTATATTGTTGCATCTCTTTCCCATGCCTACAAAATGTTCTTGCTACCTCTGGCAGATTGTACACGGTGTCAAAGGCATTGTGGAATACAGAGACATAGTCAAAGTCAGATTTTTTACAAGTCGTATTTTCACTTTTAATCATTTGATCAGATATAACTCCTTAGATTTGTTTTAATTGCTAACATCTGGGCCAGCTTACTCTTATAGCACTATAATTATAATTTTAAAAATTCATAAGTGTAGTTTTTGTAAAACAAGGGAAAGTATACATCTTAAAATGTTTTCAGTTTATGACCACGTCTCATGAGTCACAACAAAATAATAATAAAGCAACTAGTTAAAAAGTAAAAATGATCATTCAAGCAAATTACCTGACAGCACATGAGCAAATTAGAAATGTTTCACTTCATATTTGGGGCCATTTTGTATTTGCAACTGCAATCAAAGGAGAATTATCTTTCAGGCTTTAATTTGGGGGTGGCTTTTCTTATTAAGTATCGCAGAATTAGTGCTTTTTAATTTCCATATGAGGTAGCATTGCCTCTTAATTCACAGAAATAATATATTTCAATTTATAAACATTAGGTAATTATGTTAGCATTCCACATGTAGAGAATATATCTCCACAACTAACAAAAAAGAGAGAAATATTCCTACTTGGTATCCTTGGCTCAAACATTCACTCAAACATCACCGGTTCCCTTCTCATATTTCCAATCTGCACATGTACCCTAAGGCTCAGTGATCTGACCTTTTTGATTTCTTATCCAGTTGTCGATGCTCTCAGCCAGGCCCAAGGCTGCAGGAGCCTTAAAGGCTCCTAACATTTCAGATGCAGTTCTGACCTCCAACCCAAACTCCATCTGCTTTCCCAGCAGTTCCAATTGGATATCTAATAGGCATCAGATTTTCCAAGTCTCAAAACAAACTTCGATTTACGACTCCTGGCCCCCAGGCCACCTCAGAAAATGCAATTGCATCCTGGTTGCTGAGGTCAAACCCTTGGAGTCACCCTTGTCTCCTTTCCCTCGCCCTGTGTGAAATTCTGTCTTACAGTCTCCCTGTATCTCTCTTCTAGAGTATTCCAACAGCCTTCTGACTGGCCTCTCCCTTCCTCTGCTCCCCACGACAGTGTATCCCTGACTGCAGCCAGAGGGACCCTCTTGATGTGGAAGGGTCATGATACTCCTCTGCTCAAAGCTCTTCAGGGAGTCCCATCGCTCAGTAAAACCCCGAGGTCTGCCCATGGCCCAGCCCTACATGATTCCCCCACCCCCATTGCCTCTCTGACCTGTCTCCCACCCTGCTACTCCTCCTGTCCCTTCAGGGGGTCGAGCTGACCCCCTTCGTAGAGCTTTACTGATCCCTCCCTGGAAGGCCTTTCCCCCAGATGTGCCCTCACTTCAGTGTGGCCCCTTATCAGAGAAGTCTTCCTAGTTGTCCCATCTCAGACACTTGGCAGCCTCGTGGCAGTGTGTGTGACCACAAGCCCCATCACCTGCCAAGGGGGCGAGTGCAGACAGGAAAGTGCTGAAGAGCTGAAGGAAAGACCCAGAGAAGGCATAGGAGCCATGAGTGCTTATCGGGACTGGCGTCCAGGGATCCCAGGTGGTCACACATGCCATTGTGGACAGCAGGGGAATTGCTTATGTGGGGCCAGAGGACAGGGGCTGCATGCATGCCAGAAAGGGCATGTGATCTATGACTGTGTCATCCATGCATGTGTCACTATATTTCATAGCATCCTCAATCCCTTATGTGTTATATATTTATCAGTTTATTATACCTTGCCATGTTCGAGGAGGTTTCTGAGCACAGGAACTTTGCTGTTTTATTCACTGCCATGTCCAGGACTCAAAGGGCTGCCTCCTAGTAGGCGCTTAATAAAAATTTGTTGAATGAACAAATGCATTATTCTGTCAACTGTTTCAGTTGTTGGAGACTTAAATATGAATAAGACATGGCTTTCAAGTGGGAGAGATGGACATGCAAAAAATTACTCAGAATATGATGGGACAGCCACTGTAGTGCAGCTTATAGAAAGAGTGCACACTGAAGTATTTATGGATGACATGATAGGATATCTAGGATTAGCTTCAAAATGGTAAGGAGGGGAGGGTTTGATTTAGATATGGAGCACTGCGTTCTTGTTAAAGCTGGGCAATGACTCCGTACGATGCATTCTGTCTACTTCTAAAAATATTTGACGTTTTCCATAACAAATCATTTATTTTTAATCCTGTGGGGATATAATAGATGGGATGGGGGCAGGGATTCTATAGAGAAATGGTAGTTAGGCCAATTCCTAAAGGAGAAGAGGCAAGAACTTGATGTTTTTAGATGTGGCTCAAATCAAACAAGATAAAGGTGAATTAGAGGCATAGCTTAGGGAAAAACAGTCAAGGACCTTGTTTGCAATATGAAGGGATGTGCAATTATTCCAGAGGAAGTCAAAAGCCCACTGAGATCTTAAGAATTTAGGATAGTGACTCTAATAGATGCATTTTGAGCAGAGATTGATAGCCAGGAGACATCAACTGCAGAGAGATTTCTCGCACAAATAGTGTCTTCTTGACATTCTGCTTTGCCTTTTGCCTGCCTTATCATAATACTTGGTACAAACTCTGCAGAATCATTAAAAAAAAAAATAACCGTTCTGTCATCCTGTACATGTCAAAGTTTTAAAAGAATCGTGCAATTGATAGTGTATTTCAGAATTCACACTAGATTGAAAAGCTGTGATTACATGAGAGCTGTTGTTGCAGAGAAATTGTGCTGTGTGGATAGGCATGGGTGGTTATTGACCTGAGGAATATATCTGATGAAATCCGTTATATTCTTGGTGTTTACCAGCTTCTATCATTTTCAAAAGCTGTTTTCATTCAGAATGTTTGAGGCGTGGTGTTCTGCATTTTATGATGGCATGACCACACCCGGGCTTTTCAGTTTGCTTGTGCATGACTGGCTGAGGGGGCAGATCCAGTAGCAAGATGTGGGCATCTGATGAGGTCCGCTTCAAGGGCTTAAAATCCAGCCAGTTTCACTATGGCAATTGTTTCTATTCTCATGTTCTTTATCCTCTAACCCTTTCAGTCAGTGGGAGTCATAAAACAGCGAGTTTGACTTCAACCCTATTATTCCTTAATGCCTTGGGTTCTTGGCATAATTGGCCCTATTGTGCCATCAAACATGAAATATAGTGAAGATAATGACCTCTGAATTGCTTAAGAAGCGAAAAGCATTACTCAGGTGTAAAGATCCTCACAATTTTGTCCCCTCTTACTCTGAAACCTGAGTAGGTAATTCTGAGTCTGCAGCTGTGATATTTCTCCTCTCTTTGTTTTCAGTCCTCCAGGAATTAGTATGTCCTTCATCCATTTTTTCCTAATTGTTTTTATTCAACAAATATGTTGAGATCTCATATGTTCTGTGCAAAGCGCTATGGGAAGTATAATGCTTGTGAAACCCTGCCCTCAAAAAAATTTAAATTTAGTTAAAGGGATTAACCTAAAAGGGGGTACCCAAATAATTATGGGCCAAGGTAGAATATGAGAAGTAACAATGTTTGGGAGTCCCGAGAAATGATGTCACGCCTCTGGTGAGAAGATGCTCATCGTATCGCCTAGTACCAAGGATGAGATGTGGACCGGAACCGTCAGCAGACTGCAAGAACTTACGAGATATCAAATTCTCAGGTCAGAATCCGACTGGCAGGATCAATCCCAGTCTTTGGAAGTGCAGTTTTGCGATCTGTGTTTTAACAAGCTGACATGCTTGCTGGTACCTTCCGCTATTTCAGTTACTCAGTGTTAGTAGATTGATGGATGATTTATTTATTTATTTATTCTTGCGGGGGTTGGGGTGACTTGTTTAAGTATTTTGCATAATGAGCAAATGTCCCTCCTGTGTGGTAGAGTTTACTGAGCACTACTTTTTGCCTCATTATTGCCTAGAACTTAGCTTTGTTTATGACTAGCTTGGAAAAATATGGTAAATCTCTAACACACTCATTCTTGTATGTTTCTCGGCATAGTAGGCTTGGATAGAAGATAGAGAGTAAATGGATGTAACAGATTTTTTTAAAGTGTCCACTTATCTTTTATCCTTTTTCTAAAAAATGTGTAATTAAAAAATATTTTTAAAGATTTAAGAAGAAGAAAACGAAGCAGCCTTTGTGCTTGAGGTAACCAATGTATGATACTGGTGTTTGGAAATTGTTTTTAAAAGATCTAGGCTCAGACTAAGATTTTAGAAGACTCAGGTGTATATTAAGATGATTAAGGCATTTGCACACTCATCAGGCGTTTTCAGCTACAGAAAGCACTGGTATGTTAGGCTGTGTGCTGGGAGGGTGTATAGATGTGAATGAACTTCACTGGGCTGTTGTTTCGGGCAATCAGCGGGAAACAGAAAATGACCTGCACACAGCAGGAAGCAGTGAACTGAAAGGACGCTAGTCCTCAGCAGGTTTATTTCACCAACCTCCATGGTACGTAAAGAGACACTACCCAGAGGATTAGCAACTGTATTGGCTTTTGTTTTTTGTTGGTTTTGCCTCAGCAAATGATAGCTTGTGAAGATTACAGGTATACCCCAGGAGGCATTTTGAGGAATACTTTTAGTGTCAGATGAAACAAAACCCAGGGTGCTGGATAAAATTTAGAAACCTAAATCATGCGTCGGCAAGGCTTTCTGTATGGGAATCCTACATTTCTGGCTTGGATTTCATCCTCGAGCACATGCACTGTAGGTTTCATGACTTGTTCATGATAGGCTGAAAATAGGGATCGAATGCAAATGACAAGAAAAGCAACATTCTAATTGCTTGAAAAGAAAAAGTTTACTTAACATTCAAGCAGCTAAATCCAGTAAGTCAGTGTGTAAGAAAGAGTAATGGCTGAGATTTTAGCCTTTTGCTCAGGGAATCCAGTGTGAAATTGTGAGTGTAGAATGGCAGTCATTAATCATCACGGTAGACTGTCAAAAAAGAGTTCAGGTCATTTGTGTTAATGATTGCAGTACGCAGTTTCTGACATTTACTGTGAGCCCTAACATATTTCATATATAACAATTAGCCAAAAAAATGCAAACGTCTGGAAAGCAGTCTGCCTGGATTCTTGGAAGACATGGTATAAATTTAAAAATACACACACACACACATTATGCCATTGGAAAATAGTCTAGTGTTAGTAACTGTATTATAAAACAGCAGTTTAAAGATAAACTGAAACACCAATAATTTACTTAGCATAAGGTAATTTTCCCTACAGCAGTTTATATAATGTCATCAGCAACCACAATCCAGATTGCATAGCTGTATTTCTTGGTAATAACCAGAAAGCATTTAGATGCCATGGTTAGGACATGAGCCATGTATGCACTGAACTTAAGCACATTAGTGGGCATTTCCAATTCTCCAGTATTTGCTTTAAGTTGCTTTGAAGTAACACTTCTTGGTTATAACCAATCAATAATGACTATGTGATCCACGTTATACATGCAACACACATACACATCACACACACACACACACACACACACAATCACTTCTCTAAAAAAGACAATTTTTTTATAAGATTCAATGCCTGAACATGCAGGGTGAGTATGAAAAAAGATATTGTGAAGTCTATTATACCACAAACAGCATCATTACATTGTCAGTATGCTGAATACTGGCCACATGAGGAAGTACTTGGCTGCCAATTAGGAAACATTTCTGAGTTGAGGGTGACTTGTGAAGATTGCATGTAACATGCCAAAATAAGTCATTTTGGGGAAAACAACTGTGTACATGGGAGGTTTCACACCCATTGATTGCCGCTGGCAGTATGGCCGTAGACTGCTCTAAGACTTGTGGTCTGGTTTTATTACTGAATTGTGGGGTTTTGGATGAAGAAGGCAGCTGAATGAAGAGCTTTGAAGCTGCAAAGACATTAGTGGTGGTGTGATAGGAGTGTCATCATGGCACGTATGGTCATGACAGTTATGAACACATCATAATTGCTAGTCCAGGTCGCTCCCATCTACGGGGCCTGGCAGTGGGCTTGCCGAGGGGCTCTGCAGTCTTCCTTTGCTTTTAAGGTGCCACTTGGTGACACGTTGTGTTGGCGTGTGATGCACAAAGTTAGGAAGAGCACCAGACAGTTGGGTGGAAGAGGAAGCAGAGACTACTCACTGGCACAGTGTTTGGATTTAGTAACTAAAGACTTTTCTTTATTTATAGGAAAGATGTAGGTGTGTGTGTGTGTGTGTGTGTAAATTTCCCCATCAACTTCTATGGGGAATCAATCAAATGCCCTACAGTTTATCCCAGCAAGCATAGTTATGAGGTAAATCTCATAGAAGAACAGTTTTATTTAGATTGGTTCCTTATAGAATTCTTCTAGATGCTACAGATAATGGAGAAAAGGGATAGGGTAACATGTATATCTATTTTCTCTTGATGCAGGTGTTCAGACAGATTATTATAAATACATTACAAAACAGCTTTCTAGCTATCCAAGACTCACAAAGCATTTTTTTTTGGTAACTAGCCTCAACAGCTGGTTCATTCCATGCTCCAGCAAAGGTGAACAGCTGGTTTTCAGCGAAACGGCTATGTGGGATGCAAAAGACAGTCATTACTAGTATATCCTTGGCCATTTGCTTACCTCCAAAAAACATTTTCAGGAAAACTAGAAGTCTTGAAATCTTGTGCTTAGAACCTGTGCGAGAAAGTGTGCAGGTGCCCTGCCTTTGTGAGGTTAAAGCTGTAGGTAGTTCCTGTGGGAAGGGAGTCACAGCACAGTGAGACCCCCCTGCACAGGCATACCTGAGTGAGAGCTGAGGGTCGATGAGAGTCTGCTGTCTGGGAAGGAATCGCCCTAGTAGATTTATGGGGAAGTCTAGAGGAGAGAAAAGTTCAGTAAGACAGGCTTCATGGGGCTGGACTGCAGCACGCAAAGGGAGGAAGTGGAGAGGGAGAAGGGGGAGTGACCAGCAGGGGCCAGGCCATTGATGTCCTTCAGGTGCAGCATCCGTAATTTGTCATCCAAACCAGAATACTTGAGAGACAAAGGGGCACTATTAATACTTGTGCCAAGACAACAGGTCTCAGTCAGGCTGTGCATGGCCAGTGGGTTGCTCCATAAGCCTCAAAAGGAAATTTGAGATTTTTAAATGTAGTAGGCATAATGGTAGGGTTTCAAGTAGAGAAGTAAAATGATTAGATTAACTTCTTCCTTATGTCACATCTGCCCATATGCTTTGGGGAGGGGTTTAAAGGAACCCTTCAGTGAATTTTAACTTCCTGAAGTATATGTATGTTGGTTTTTAAATCTCCATATTCTCACTGGAATTTATAGCCACTCAAGAAATATGTAAGGGGGGAAAAAAACACTGAATTAAAAAAAATACATTAACAGCCAAAAGTATAAAGATAATTTAAAAAATAAAATCATTTGTTTTATTTTCCTTATCCCATGGAAGTGATTTTAAGCACATATTACACATAAAAGTGCCTGAAAAAATAGGAGAAAATAATTTTTCCCAAATGACATTTTAACATGGATAAAGATTTATTTTTCCAAGCACTTTCTAAAGCACTGCTCTGCCAGAGTCAAATTTTGGTAATGTTGTATAATACAAAGGAAAACATTTAAGTTTGCTTCTTGATATAAAAGGTTTGTTAGAGGACTGGTAAAAGGAAATGTTTAATACTTTTTATTAATATTCTTCAACTGTGTCTTCATTCATTTGGATGTTCAACAAACAGGCGATGCTAAATTGTGTTATAAGAGCTCTTGGGAACATATTGCTCTGTACACACAAGTGCGCGTTTCTACCCCCTTCTCACTTCCTGAGGGAGAGCAGAGAAGAGCTGTGTGGCAGAGCCCTTTATTGGGCATGCTGGAGTCATGCTTTTACTCCAGGAGCAAAGAGAAGTAGTTGAGCATTTTGAGGAGTATATTTAGATCTACGTTTGCAAACATCTCTTTGGCTGCATTTTGGAGAATAGGTTGGTTGGAGGTGGAGGGAAGAAGTGAGTATTAGTAGACTATTCAAGAGATCTGAGCCAAGTGAGAAATATCATCTCCAGGAGAACAGAGAATTTGGCTTGTTCACTGCTACATCCTTAGAATTAAAAAAGTATCTAAGCAAATGGTGTTCATTCAATGAATGTTTATGGAATGAACAACTTAAAGGTAGTTTCAAATTTTGGTACCTAATTTTAAGATGAGTATATATTATCACCTGTTTTGTCGTTTAAAAATGATATTTATAATAGAATTCCTATTTTTTTCTCCCACCTTGGATTGTAGTTTTCTAAGAGGGGAGGAGAAACATTCCTTATATCCAGTCTATCTATACAAAGAGGACTTTTATTATCAATGACTCCTACTCTGAATTAATGTGTAAACTGAGGCATTTCATTTCTAGTATGTGCTTTCTCCCCACCTCTCTTTTACTTTTTCTTCCTTTTTTTCCCCCTTCCATCACTTGTTTACAGAGTAAAAACATTGAGAGTATAGATATTATTAGTTTGTTCAAAAGTCCAAAAATTAAACAGGATATAAGTTGTTTTCCATTGGTTACCTGAAGAAGGGATGGCAAAACAGCAAGAATAATTTACAACACAAAACATCTTGGGTTGTAGAAAATACCAACTGTCTAGTACCATTTCTGCCAGCTTCACATTATAGCACAGGGGGATGGGCGACCTCAGTGAGCAGTTTTCCAGGGTGAAGCTCTCCGTGTTTGAATCCTGCCTCTGTTACTTTGCGGTCATGCCCAAGCCATTCAGGTTCTCTGCTACTCTGTTCATTTGAAAGAAGGATAATACTACTACGTGTTGCATAGTTTGTTGTAAGGATTAAATAACAGAATGCTTCTAAAGCACTCAGCATGGGCCCATAAGTGCCAAATGCATTTTAGCATCTGATATTTACTGTTAAATTTATAAGCTGAGGCAGCTTCTAAGCTACTTACAGTTTTCCTGTTTGCTGGGTCCCACTCACTGGAAGATAAATAAAATAAATAAATAGATGAAAAGAACAATTGAATCCAAGTTGATTTCCCTTTGAGAATGCCATCTGCTTTGGCGTGAACTCAGTTCAAAATAAATGTAAATGAATTACAACTGAAAAACTGAGTCTCCTGGCAAACTGCTTATTGAATGGCATGTCACCCAACATCCCTGGTTTTACTTTTTTCTCTTTGCACATTTCTTATCTGTCTCCAGATGTTCTTTCTCCTTCATCTGGTTGTTAAATATTGAATTTTCTGGAGATCCTCTTCTCACTGTAAAGCCTATTCCAGGGAATTCTAAAATCATTCAGACCCAAAGCCTCAGTTCACCACGTCGAGGCAGTTCACTAGCACACTCACAGTGCTGGCAAATAATTGTCTCTCGACAGTCTTTCAAGTGTCTGTTTGACTATCCTCTTGTGTGCCTCAAGGCTTTCTGACAGTTTGTAACAGTCTTTTGAATTTTTCTACCGAATCTGTTATCTGCCTATCTCAGGTAATGACATAACTATTCATCCAGTTACATAAACCATGAGGTCACCCCTAATTCCTTTTTCTCCCTTCTCCTATTTTATCTATCGCTGTATTTCATTGCTTTTGCCACCTAAATATTTCTCGAATTTACTCTCTTCTCTCCACCACCTTCAACCCAACCTAGGCTATCACTTTCGTACATTTAGAAATTAACTCACATTTAAATATACACGTAAAAGAGCCGGAAGCAGACACCAAAGTAACCATGGCGATCGGCTCATTTTTATTTTCATCATCATATTTTTAAGCATTTAAAAAGTGTTCCACAGTGTATAATTCTATAATAAGAAAAATGTCATTGAAACATTTCTGCGGTAGGCCAGTTAGAGAGAAAAGACAGAGTGGAAAGGCAAAAGAAAGAAAAGGAAAGAAGTACAGAGAGACACTCACAGTCAAAAACAGACAAAAATGCAAATATACACAAATATAATCTTCATATTAAGAAAGAGATGCTGAGAGAGGGAGAGTCCTGTGTATATATCTGCTCACATAATATCTCCATGTGATAGTCTTTAAAATGCAGCCACTGAAGATCTAATACTGCATTTTAATCAGACAAGCTTATCAAGAAATGCTGGTACTGGAAAGTTGTTATTTGTGTGGGGTGGAATTAGACTGAGGGTTGAATCTGCTCTTAATAGTAGAATTAAAATAATAAGTTAAACCTAGGCCAGACTCCTGCCTAGTTCTTAGATGGTCTTTTTTGGTTGACTCTAATTATATACATGGCTAAACACTTCAATGCACAAGAGAGACAACTCTGAAAAGCACTGTGTTAAGAATTAAAAATAAAAATAAGAACCTGAAAAAAGTGAAGGTATTGGCCAAACTGTTTACAGTGTGCAATTATTTCACAAGTGAATTTAGTCTAGAGGACTACTTTTTGGGGCTGATCAGCTTAGTCTTAACTCTCTGGTTTGATACCTTTATCAGTAACTATTCCGCTTACTGGGATTATAAATTCTATTTATTTCACAAGTCCATCTACACGAAATCGAAATGTCAGTTATATATGTCTTTTTCATCTGTATTTCTGATAAGCTTCAGGGAGAACTGGCCTTGAAGGAACAGCTTAGACTCATATTAGGTCATTTCCTACTTTATTTCAGAACATTGCTGGTGAACTGGCTTGTCCAGAATATCTGAGAATAATCTTTGGAATTGTATTTATATTTGGTTAATGAAAAATAATTGGATGTATTTTTCTACAAAAGATGCTGAAAGCAGTTAAATTCAGATTTTAAAAGTGAGGTCTTTCAGATAGCCTTTCTGTTTGGCCAGCTCTTTGGAGGGTATTTCTAGGAAGACTCGCTTGTCCTGTTTCGTTTTGATATATGTTAAAGAATGAACAATAATATATTTCACACACCCTATTTTCTAGCAGCCCTTTGGTATAATTTCCAGCATGACAGCAGAAATGAGGGGGGATATGTGTATCCATTTGGGTACAAAATGAAAGATTTTATATGAAAAATATAATCTTGATTCCCTTTTAAACAAAAACTATTAGAACTCTCCTATACTGGGTGGTCTCTGATTAAGGGCTATTGAATGAAAGTGTCATCGTTTATTTTATTTTGAAATAAGATAAACTCAAGACTTAAAGAAATTCAGAATGTAGCAGATCCAAAGTATGACTCCAGCTGTACATGTGTTCATGTGGGATTAGATGTTGCCCTTCTTTGTTTAATAGCATTATGTACCTAATGTCTTATCCAATTATTGGTAATAAACACATTCCTTGGTACTAAAAGTTACTATCTAAACTACATTATCAACGAATAGTGAGGAATAGTCATGTATATTAGTTCCACAAAAATTTAGTTGAGGGGCTATTATGTCCACTGTGAGGCCCGGCAAGGTGATGCCATTATATTAAAAAAAAGAAAGCACGAAGAGTCTTACATGAACTTCTGAATAATTGAAATCATAACTGGAATCTTCCATAGTCTGCATTTCCTCAGAGAATCATTAATACTTTTCACCCTTTTCCACTTGAAAAACTTCTGGTGACAGAAAATAATGAGCTTCTATCCCCAGGGTACTGTTGATCTGCTGCAAAGTAACCTCTTTACAACTAAGATATTTTTTAAATCTCATTTAAAAAAATTCAACCCCATGCTATCTCTCTCCATTTTAATTGCTAAAGTGACATGTTTCTGTGGTTTGGTACTGATGATCCAGAAAGATTCACTATATTTATTTTATTGCTTCATGAATTCCATGCCATGTCCTAGTTTGAAAAGATGATGAATTCTCTATCCTGTAGACTCATTTGAGATGTACAGAATGTCTAGGGGTTCTGAAATTCCCTAGAATTCCTAATGCTACCTTATGCAGATTTTAACCCCAAATTACCTTTTGTTAGAATTTGAGAAACTTGTTATTTGGTGTACTTGTAAAGAATGTAAATTGCCATATTTCATGAGGAGCAGTTATAGTGTCTTCAGAAAACACCCACGGGTAAGCAGGCAAATCCCATTCCACGTGGATGGCTTGTTGGAAATCTGACAATTCGTAGTAAGTGAATTATGCTACATCAGATGTCACAGGCTTAATCACAATGAAAGGAATCAGATTCCATTCTTCTACAAAAGCAATCAAAGTAGTTATGTATTTTTTTAATTGTTTTGGAATCTTTTCAATTTAACTGAACTCAGCCATTTATAGAGAAGTGTAATGTGAGAAAGAGAAACACACTCTTGCATGGGCAGATCTGTGACAGACAATGCAAGTATGGGGAGGGCAGTACTTAAGGTGGCAAGTAAGATTAATAGGGTGGAGTGGGGAAAAGTGTACTTCAGGGCTGAAAATAGACCTCATGGCTTCTCACTGAAACCTAGATTGCAGTTTCTTCTTCCGTCTTTAGCTTCCCATTGTGTCATCCCATGATTCGATTTGCATTTCTTCAAGCCTCCTGGATGTTTGGTCCAGTTCCCTAAATTCGCATCTTCTCCAGCATGAGGGCCTCCATCTATAACTCTTTTTCTATCTCAGTGGCGCTGATGATGTAAGAGCTCTAAGACGTATCGATTATTACAGCTCTGCCCGCTGAAGGACTGCATTCCAGCCCCCGGCAGAGCCTTACACAGCCATCCAGGTGCACAGTGCCAACTTGTAGGTTTTTGGAGTGCTAGTATGTGTTTGGGTCCGTTTAAGAAGATTCTATGCGGTGTGCTAGTATACATTTGGTCCTATTTAAGAAGATTTCTGTTGAGCATCTTTCTGAAACGTAATGTCCTTGAGTTGGGTATCAAAATGGAATGAGACAAGATTTGTGATCTGTAATATTCAAGTTAGTAGGAAAGATGGACAAAAATAAACAAAAGCTTATTTCAGTATATTGTAACATATACAAGTCTTACAATGTTTATGGAATAGAATTATCATGGCCTCAGAAGTGCTGGCTGGAACTCATAGAAATCGAGTGTAGCATGGTGCTTGCCAGGGACTGGAGGGTGGGGAATGGGAGGTGTTGTTCTAGGGTACAAACTCCCAGCTATAAGATGAAAAAGTTCTGGGGATCTGATGCCCAGCAGGGAGAATATAATGATATGATACTACATTATATACTTGAAAGTTGTTAAAAGAATAGATCTTACATGTCACCACACACCAAAAAAAAAAAAGTAATTATGTGGGACTATGGAGGTGCTAACGAACCTTATTGTGCTGGTCATTCTGTAATATATACACGCACCAGATCATCCCACAGTACACCTTGAACTTACAGATGTTATATGTCAATAATATCCCAGTAAAGCTGGGAAACAAAAAAGGGTGCTAGCTAGAAGATACTGGAGCTATAACTTCCTTTAAGGAAGTGGAATTTAAGGTGGTTTTTGAAGGTTGCATTAGATTCTGAAGGGGTGAAATTGCTGCCAATTGATAATCAACATTGAGTAATAAAAATCACGTGGAGTGGCCATTGGCAGAGGAACCCAAGGGGACACTGGTTCACAGACTGAATAGTGTTTTTTAGATAAACCAAAACAAAATAAGCCTAAAGAAAGCTGAGCAATATGAGCAGGGATAGCAGAGACTAACCTGCGTGCTGGTAACTGCTTGAAGCCAGCGCTAAAGATGTTCAGGCTGCTTCTAGACCCTGTGGACGGAAGGGTCCCAGTCACAGATGCCGTGGGCTTGAGGATAGGGAGGAATGGGACTTGTGCTATGGATATCTAGTATCTTAAATACTAAAGTCTAAAGTGAAACCTTCTTCAGACAGTCATTCCTGCCAGGTGCTAGACTGTTTTCAAAATGAAGGCTCATTTTAGATTGATTCTAGGTGAAACTGGTAGAAGGTAAATGTAGATCACTAAAATGAGGTAACAGATGTCTGGGTTTCTAGAATTAAAGACAAATCTTAACAATTAATGAATAAGTCAATTGAGTTGATATTTTAGCCTGGTTTTGAAGCAGGGAAAAAAAACATAGTGTATGTGTTAATATTCTTAGCCACATAGAGTAAAGTATTTAGGTAAAATATACATAGTATTAGAAGATTACCTCATGTTACCAATGGTAAACCACAAGGGACTATGGTTGGTTGTGTATGTTCCTTAAAGAAAATCATGGAAGGGACTAATTTATTCACTTTAATTATTCCTCAAAATTATTACTGATTCCTGTGGCGACTCATAAAAGCAAAAAAAAAAAAATGTGTGGTGTCTCTCTGTGTTTACACACAAAATTACATCAATGAGGCATATAAAGTGAATTTTTCAGCCATGCTATATTTTTTGTTCTATTTGGAATGTCCTGATATAGTCATCTTACTGAATTATACCTTGTATTCATTTAAAGAAAATTTAATTTAAAGAAAATGAAAAGAGTTCATCAAAAGAAGGATGCTGATGGGGAAGAAGAACTAGCAATCATATTAATTTTTATGCTTATATTAAAATCGAAAATTCCTTATTCAAATTATGCAGTAAAAATATTTACCATATATAATCCCGAATCTTAAAATACATGAGGGTCCTCACTTTCCCCTGTATTGGTAATAGGTTGCATGGCTCTGTAAACATGCTGTTATATGTATGATCAAGGATTGCCCCTAATGGCAAGTCAAGCTGCAGCCAAAGAAACTAGCTGTCCCCTGTAAAACCTACAGCTTTGACCTAACAGCCTGGTCTTTTGAATTTTCAGAACTAGAACTGTTTAAAATGTAGAAATATAGTTAAGAATATGTGCATACATAAAAAATTCCAATTTAGCAGAAGGAAAAAAAATTATTTAAATTCTATCACTTTTCTGCTAACGAACTTCTGAAGGTTGCAGGTACAATGAATACATTGCTTTTTAATGATAGTAAAATAGTGAAAGGATTTTGCTGGCAAGACTAATGATGATACCTAATTGCAAAGGTCAACTGACTGGCCTTAGATACATAAACCTCACACTGAATGTATACAAGTTTACAAGATAACTGTATTAATTGGTTTTAAGATCATCTTGACTGATTAGGAGTTAAGACCAACATTATATTAGTTCTAGGTCTTGGAAATTTGCTTATCACCACTAAAATAGTTTCCCATTTTTAATGATCTGCATAGTGATTTGTAGTGGCTCAAAAGATCCATTAGAGGGCAATATAATATTGTTCTTAAGCTGAGGAAATGTACTAGTGAAAGCACATGGATTATCCTGCCTCTCTGTGTGAGAGTTTTGAATATGGGCTTCTTGATAACAAAATAAATTATGTAGTTTAAGTCTTTCTTTATTGGTGTTTTGATTTTCTAAAACACAAATTTCAGCTGATTTTTTAGATTAAAAAAAATTTGGAGTTAGAGAAGAATCTATTCTAAATTTGGATTTTTCTTTGCATGTGTGTTTTAAATTTGATAGATACAAATAGCAGGGTAAATGGCCTCAGGTTTTATTTTAAAACATCTATTTTTCCCCCACAATGTAATATAAAAAATTCTTAAATTAAAAAAACCTGTTTGGAATTAAAATATGTGTGTGTGTATATAAATAATATATAAATACATATATATGGATAAATAAATTCTAGGCTTCTTTTTAAAGTTGATTTGTTCAGATTAAAATACACATATTTTACGTGTATGGTTTATAAATATAGTTAAGACTTTTACTCAATCATCAGACCAAATTATATTTGTAAGTTTGAGACTACAGTCTTAACTCATGTAACCATGTAGTTTATATAATTTAACATACTTTTCAATTTTAATTAATTGGAATATAATAATAATGAAGATGTCATGAATATGGTTTTCCTGTCAAAAACTGTGTTATAGGACACCAGAGGACAGAAGGGGCCTATGTCAGATCCTGTCTTAAATCCTGTGGATTAGATGTGCCAAAAAGAAAATGGAACATTTAAAGAGAACACTAGGTATTGAGGGACCATAATATGACTTCTGTTTCCTGTGGTGCTGTAAGGAGTCTGCTTTGGATTGTTCTCAGCATAGGGCCAGCTGCCCACTGACCCAAGGACCAACATCTGAATGACAGCAGCTCTTTCATATAAAGGCCAGGGAGGGTCTAAACTCAGGTGAAGGGGGATGCTAGTTAATTGATTAGACTGTCTTTGGGAATGGGGACTAGATTACTGCCCCTCAATCTTGTAGCAGTGACCATGTATTTACAAGAAGTGTATTGGATTACTTTTTAAACTTAAATCAATGTATTTTAAAGGATACCATTACCATAAAATGAAAACCAAATGATATGCCATAAATACCAGGGAACAATAAAAATACAAGGAAAATACATTAAATAAAAGTATTAAACAATAAAAAATAAATTATAATGGATCTAATGTCTATATAATAATGTGCAACTACAAATACATTATTCAGTGCAAAGCCTTTTTATTATCAGCTCATAACAAAGGAATTTGGGCTCAGTGTTGCTTACTTTATGATGTAAGATGAGATTTTTAAATCAATGATAATTCCTTTCTTTTCCCTTTGTGTTGATAGTAACTGGAACTGAGAATCCCATTTCACATCTAGTTGGATATCATAAGGCAGATTGCAGTTTGCATTTTTAATTACAGGAAGTGGTCCTTTGAACATTGGGATGCAGGTAATAAAACAGGAAGCTAGATCTCAGGCCACTATTTGACCCAGGTGAGGTGCCCACCTCAGGAAAAGATATTTTAAGAAGACTGAAATTACACAGGTTTCCTAATTCTCTGCCTATTGCCAGTACTCATTTTGTGTCCAAAGTGGAAAAGCCCTCGTATGGAGAAGGTTCTGAAGCTAATCTAGTACGCCTTTGTTCTCTGCATGGCCCAAGACCCAATAAATCATAAGGATCTGCATGTCCCCATCACCTTGCGGGGTAGGAACCCACCACAATTAAGGCTGCTGGCTTGGGGTCCAAGGAGAGAAGTCCCCTCCAGGTTCTTCAGCACTGTCAGCAGAAGGACAAATATTCATCCTTGTACCATCTAATATTTTATTGGCATACATGTTCAGTTTAGGGAACACTGAACTAGAGACAGCGAGGATACTGGAAAGTTATGAGTCAGGGAAGAATGGTATGAACACCAGGCCTGGCGAGAATAGAAGTGTAGGTGGTTTGCTCTGACATCTCGGCTTTCTAGACTCAGTCCACTCCTAACGTTAGACTGATCAGATATTTTCTCCTGTGCTCCCTGGATAAATATCCAGAAATGTGCTCGTTTATTTGGTGGAAGAGAGGAAATAGTTAAATGCTTTTTGGAAATGTTTCCAAATCTTATATCATTAGTAAATGAGGCTATCTTCTAAAACACATCAGTTAGTGGTTTGAGAATAGTTTTTAACATAATGCCATAAAGCTCATTGTTCTTTCCAATTTATTCACAAATTTTGTATTACTTACTTCCAGAATTCTCTTTGTATGTCCATCCACCCGTCCACCCATATCGTTAGGCACCAACCTGCCATCTCAGCGCATCGTGTTTGTTCGTGGAAGTCCAGCTTTGGTGCCAGACAAGCTGTTAATTAAAAATAATTCAGGGCTAGTCTGTGAACTCCCTGATACAAACCTATCCAGTCTTTGGCTGTCATCTTGTATGGATAATGTAAAAAGTGTTTATGGCTTTCAGCATATAATGAAGCAGAAATATAGCTGTAGTGGGATCTGCATAGGGATAGCAAAGACTTGCTCGCATGATTTACTTGCCCCCTGCCTGTGTCTGTAACAGACATTGCTAATTGATCATTCTCATGGAACCTGATCAGAATCCATCTCTAGACAGCCATTACCAACCAGCTAGAGCAAGAGTGTTATGTGAAACCTCGGTGCCACTCCCGTATTTGGAGGAATACAAAGAAAAAGGCAAAGGGTAAGGATGTAGAACAGCAGAAACAGGAGGGGAACCAGGGTTTCCCAGTGAATCAAAAGTCAGAATCATCCTTTCCATGGGGTGCTGATAAAATTGGAGTTGAAGCAAAGGGAAGGAAAGGGGTGGATAAGACAGTTGCTCCGATACTCCCTTTCACCAAAGGAAAAGAATCCTGCACAGAGTAGCCAGTTACCAAGGCTGCTGTGGGTGCCCTGGCGACCTGGCTGATGCTAAAGACCCTTCCTCTTGACTACTCTGGCTTAATTCAATTAAATTCAACAAATACTGGTTAACTGATATACCACTATTCTAGATTCTATGATAGATACAAAAGAGGAACTTAAAAATATTTAGCTCCTATTATGTGCAGGGCACCATGCCAGGTCACTAACGTATTTTATTTAAATTCCCAAGCAGCCTTTGGGCCCCTGCGGTGTAGGGACAGCTTTATAGACAGGAGACTTGGGGGAAGGAAAGCCAATTGGCAGAAGTCAAAAGCAACCCAGTGACCAGATCTTGCATAAAACTCCATAGCCCTTCCACACTGTGGCCTCACATGGCCAATAACCTAGTGGCACTTGTGTTTTTATGTATTTCTGCATTCACTGAAACAGCAAGAGTAGAGATGGTGTTGTCTTGTCTTCTATTCATAACATTATTTCCCAGCCATCCAGACCAAACTAATAAGACTGACGGATAAAGGTTCAAAATTATATCTCAATTACCAGCATTTTACTATCTGTTCTGGTCTTATTGTAGTCTTTAATTATTTCTGGTTTGAAAAACTTTGACCTTTTTCCCTCAAAAGTAGTTGCCTATTAAACCTTATTGTAAACATATTTTTAAAAACTTAAAATCAGTCAACATATTAGGAAGTCACATTGTAACTTGTATTTAAATACATCATTCTTTGTCAGCATACTGTAAAGACTTTTGGAGTCAAACAAATAAAATCCTTATTTCTAAAATAATGTTAATATTTTAATAGAGCCACCATTCATTTGAAGAGGTTGGGGTGCTTTTAAATATTCAAATTAAATTGGAGGAATCAACATTAGAGGAACATGAGAAACGAATCATTGAAAGGTAAAAGCACAGATGACTACATGATTCAAACGAAGGCATTCCACTTTGCACCTTGCCTTATAAACTATCAACTGGATAATACAGTTCCATATAGTAACCTTCAGTCATTAATTTTTCACTTGAAATGTGTTGTCTGTTTCGCCTAGCTGCTTGCCTTGAGCTTGGAGAGTGCAAACAAGGATGTCTGTCTGGGGTTAGCCTAGAGCACCATAAAGAGATGAAATAAAATCTCCTCCAGATCTCTGTGTAGCTAGTGGTCTTCATCAACAGACTTGGAGTTGTAATGGTCCTAAAGCTGAGAACAGTATTGCTAGTGTCCATGAAAATAGAAAGCAACTATAAAAATGATTGACATGTTCTATAAAGTAGACCTTCACTGTCAATCATCTAAATACGATTCATTAATCATACTATAAGCGTTTGACAGCTGACTGACACTAACAAATTCTCCCCAGAGAAAGCTCTATAGAAACTTAAGAGTAGCTTATTAAGGTTGCTACTATTTAAGCCGGATGTTATGCATCGCACAGGAAGCAGGTAGCTCTTGCAGCCTACCATAATTGATTCCAGCAGAATGTTTATTCCAAGAGTGTGCATTACACAGCTTCTAATGCATTCCCAATTACAGAGGACTGATCCGGTTAATGAAAATCTTTTTTACAAGAGAAGGAGAAAAATAAAGATAGAAAACAACTCTGATGTAAATTAAATTATTCAAAGTAGAATTTTTCTAAAAAATGTGTTTTCAGTTTTATTTCAGCAGTTTGGAAGCCTTAATATTGCAAAGCAAACATTAGGTCAGGCAGGTATCAGTTCCTCTGTATCACATCACAACATGGCAGGGTTCAAGGCCTCATATGCCAGTGGCCTTGGGCATCAGACTATTGTTTCCTTGTTTCCAGAGGATCCCAAATGAAGATGCAGAGGCTGACTTCACATAGAGCACGAGATAGGAACACTAAGGATATAATAATAAAGACCTGTAATGTATAGACCCACAGGTTGTTTGGGGAAGACATCAGTCAGCATTAGGTTTTGAATTATGATAAACATTCTGATAAACACACACACACAAAACATTGCTATACAATTTCTAGAAGTTGATTAAATGCCCCGTAGTAGATGAAAAGCCTCTCCCCTCAATGCAATTCTCTCTGGTTTTTTGAACAACTTCTCATGAGACACTGTTGTAGAGTAGAAAGAATTAGGTATCGCACAGACATGGATTTGCATATAGGTTTTAGGTCTGCCCATTTAATAGCTATGGGTGAACCAGTCATTCATCTTTAAAGCAATGATATTATTTCCCCATCCACAAGATTGTTGTAATAAAGGAGCTCATAAATGTAACAGCCTCTACTGCTCAGTTAACATTGTTACTATCCAGCTTAATTTTTGGATTGTAACTCTTGTTTGTGTGACGTGTGTGTTGTAGAATTAGATTTTCAATGCATGTAACCTGGACATAACTAAGCAATTTCTAGAAATTTAGACTCGATATATTTTGCAGCTGAAAAGAGTTCTTAGAGATAATCTAATTCTCTAATTGTAAAGAGAACTGTTACAAAAACACTTAATGGTTCACCTAACAAAAAGTTTATCTCTTTAATTTTTATAAAGTAATTATGTCCTAGAAATTTTGACTTTCTTAGACTTGCTGCTTATTTTCAATGAGTATATGAGATTGTAGTCTGTTTCCTTCCATCTTGCTATCACTGCAGCTTAAGAATTCATGATTCCAAACAAATTGATCTTATAATAAATTCACTCTTGTAGTAACTATTTCTTGCTATTTTATATACTAAGAGAACAAGAATAGAGATGCATCCATGTGGAAGAAATGATACAGATTCCATGCAAAACTCATTCATTTGTTCAGTAAGTCAGAAATATCAAAATATTGTGTGCATATCATAATAAGAGTATAAAAACTAAATATATGTAGTGGGGAAGTAACATTTTGAGTGAGAAGGGGGTCTTTCCTAAAGTGTTCTCATATCTGTCTTTAGATTTAGTGACAATATTGTATTTAAAAATAAGAAAGTATAGTAAAATTGACCATAAGGTCAAAACCTTTTAGTTATTACAGATTGAAATTATCTTATTTTAGAAATCTGAAATATAAAGTCTATATAGCATTATGTGTAGTTTCCCAGTGATTCTCTTGACTTAATGGAATTTGTTTTTATATCATTTTCCTCCTGTATTTTATGTTACTTATGCCTCAAGGTAAAAGATATATTCTCACCTCTTTAGATTAAAATAATATAGCTATTTGTACTTGAATGACTATATTTAGAGGTTTTTTTTTAAAAAGCTGATTTAATAACCCACACCCCTCCAACAAGCAGTAAACAGAGACAGGATACATTAAATATCTTCTAAGTTTATTGTTTTATGACTGTCTGATCCTCATTATACTTAGCAGCTTTGCCTTAGGTACAGAAAATATGGGTAATGCTGTATTTTCATGGCCATATTAAGTCACAACTACAGGTAACCTTTTTAAGTATCCATGGCATTGTTTTAAAGATACCTTATACATAAACGTGGTTTTTGAAAACAAATATTACTCGTCCTTGTGTTTTTTGTAATTTTTTTCTCCCAAAACTCAGGGTTTTTTTTAGCCTATTCTGTTATAAACATTTTGCATCGTGCCAATTAAAATGCCAGCCTCTTTGCCCTAACGCACTTTCTCTCATTCCCAGTAAGCATCTGTTTTTCTTACTCGTATAGTTTAACTCAAAATGCCAATCAGTGGTGATTGATCACATTTCTAGACAACAGCCTGGGCCCTGGTTCTGCACTCCACATGTATTTGCCATTTTGATTAATGAACATAAATCGGGGGTGACAATTCACATTTGCAAATGGATGGAAAGAATTATTAGAAATGCAGCATGTTAGTAAACTAAAGCCTCCCTTCCTTGTGTTACAATTTCATGAAAATAAATACATGTCCCTCAGAAAACCTCGTAGTTATCATCAGGGAATATCTGAAATATGGAAACAGAACACATGCTCCCCAGGCCTGTTTTCATTATTGGATCTCATAAAAGATCTTTGTATTTCCACATGGCATAAGCACCAGATGATCTTAAAACATGATTTCTGTGTCTGCATAAGCCTGTGATACACTGAGTCTCAAAAAAGGCGACTTCTTTCTCTACCAAATGAGTGTTTCATTATTTTGGTACAAAAGAGATTGGTGCGAGGACAGTTACACGTGTTTTCTTAATGCCCATAAATAACAAAATCAAAAACAGTTTTTAAAATGTTTATTCAATGTGTTATTTGCTTTTTTCCCCCTTACCAATATTAACTTTAGGAACACAAAATTCATAAACAACCTCTCGTAAAGCCAAAGTGCCAATGATATATGGTGAATAAACCTGAAATTATCTGGTTAAAATACTTTGTTTTCTTTGATCATGAAAATTTCTGGCCCTACTGGAAGCTGCAGGTCTGGGTCTTCACATAAAATACTCCTACGTGATGTACATGTAAAATGCATTCACAGGCCCTATGTATTGATGCTAAGAGTGACCTGCTTGACATTAATTTTAAAGCATCGTAACTGTAATGGCCCATTCATTGAATTAAATGAATGTTAAATCTTTACAACTACTTAAAACTGTTCTCAAGGGTCATGGGTCTATCTGCCCCACCAAACATACCCCTACACCAGCAGTTACTCACATCTAGAGAAACGAGGGCACCGCAGGGCTCTGAAGTGTGAGATGCTCTGTTGGTAAAAAAGAAAAAAAAAGGCTATGCTGTCAAGTACTTGTACCAGTATGGGCAGAAAAATGTTTATGAACTTCATCACCATTCGGAAAGCTATGAAAATATCTGCCATACTTGGTTTAAGTTTCTATCTTTATTTTATCATATTTCCTTGAAGTACTTTGTTTTCGTTCTCCTACGTGGCAGTTGAGTTGTCCTTTGAAGACACCTGGAGTGGACAGGGAAAGAGCTGCTTAGTTTATTTTGCAAGAGAACAGTGTGAGAGAACAGAGAAATAGGTGCTGTTGAATGTGTTAATCTGAATTTCCAGAAGCTACAAAGTTTAAGTCCTACTAATCAAAACATAGGCAGGAAATTAACTTACACCACCAATGAGAACTATCGTCTTGAGAGTTCCTGAAAGATTCCATTTCTTGGCATCTTGCTTAAATTTGTCAGGGCCTCACTTAGAAGTTTCTTCATGTTAAACATATGTAATGATGTGGAAATTGAACAAAGTGCTGAGTGAATTTGGAAAAATTTCATTCATATAAAAATATATTTGATGTGACAGTGTGTTAGGCTGCAAATACAAATATCAAAGAGACTTGGTTTCTGCTCTCAATGTATTCTTAATCTAGAGGGGGGATATTCACATAAGGAAAATGAATTATACTCCAGGTTGATAAGTATATTAATGGCAGGATGTGTAAGAGCTAACAAGAGGAGGAATGATCAAAGCAGATGAGGGTGTGCATCATGAAAGACATTGAAAATGCTGTTCCCCTAACATAAAGAAGGAAAGGATGTTTTGAGAAGAAATATGAATTCAGAACAAAGAAGAATGAAATTGTATGGTGTGAAAGAAAACGACAAGTAGCCATAACTGCAAATTAAACATAAGGCATAACGCAGAGATGGAGAAAATGAAAGGGGATGAAGTTATTAATAAGGAGCTTCAGAGTTCAGGTATTATTCTAAAAGTGATGCAGAAATGAATAAATGAGATATTTCACTGTAGAAAATGTATAAGAAGAAGTAGTAATTAAAAATTTTGGAATACGTGAAAACGGAATAAAAAAGTCATATTTTTAATAAAATGTTCTATCAGTTCCATCAGCAAAAACTGTGGTTGATTTTAAGACATGTATTACTGCAGTAGAAAACCACTGAATGCATGCAATTTATCATTAAATTTACCTTCACTATAGCAGATGCTAAAGAACTAGTTCAGCAATTATGCCTTAATGTCGTCCCATTATCATTTATCATTTTTCATAATGCATCAAGACCCAGAGTGTAAGTCCATGAAGCATGCTCGGTCAGCAACTGTAGAAATATGGGGTTCATTTTGCTTGCCTTTTCTGTGTTGTAAAAGGGGTCTTGCCTTCTTATATGAAGGACATGGCATTTAAGTTCATGTAACCTTTTAAGTGAGTACATTTATTTTTTTTTTCACTTTGAACTGGGATAACTACATAACCAGTAAGTGGTAGAATAAATTGTAACCACATGTCAAAAAGTAGGTCATCCTAATGAGGTGGGTAAAGCTGGTATTTCCTTTAGGAAATATGGCTTTGTTTTTTTCATAGAAGAGTAATATATTAATAACTGTTCTGTGTGTTGTGTATCTAAAATTATTGGCTTTATAACTTCTTTAATGCCAAAAAGTAATGAATTCTTTAAAAATTAAATTGGCATCAGGGTGCAATTTGAATTGAAATATGTAGATTGGATATCTATAAATGGAAAACCTTTTAAGTGCTGAATTTCTGTATTTGTGAATACGTTCTAGTTGAAAGTAGAAATAAAGATCGCGTTGTGTTAGTACAAGGTCTGAATCAGAGAATATTTTGGAAGCAAATATAGTACCATAGACTCTCAGAGACATTAGTGGTCATCCTTAAACCACTGCCATAAGATGTTAATGGGAAAAACTGGGTGTGGGTATATGGGAATTGTTCATCGTATATTTGAAAATTTTCTCACTCTATTAAAAGATAAAGCATGTTTTTAAAAGTCTAATTTCTAGCAATTAATTATTTTCTTTTAACTTGCAATTTTTAAAAACTCAAGTTGATGAAGCCTACTGAAAAATGAAAATGTCAGAAAAACTCAATACTAGTCATTTGCAGGAACTTGAAACATTCCACACATATGCCAGCAGGTGGCAGAGTACCCAAACGTCTGAACTTGGGTCTAAAACCCTGCTTCCCAAGTGCAGAAGGCTTTGCCTTTTTCATAGTGTCTTAGTTAATTTTTAATGCCCCCAGCATAAAAACCTGTAGCCACTCACGCTGAGAATGCAACGGGCCTGCATCTTTTGGGGAGGATGCCTTAGTTGGGGCGCTGGGGGCCCTGCGGGGGGACAGGCGGCTTTGGTGCTGAGCGTTGTGGACTCAGGTGCTTTACGCACAGCCCAGGTGTGGTGCCCACAAACAGAGGGTGAGCCTTCCTGTCCCAGGCTCTTTGCCTCATGCCCACCGTGGTGCTCTCTCCCCTGGCCCAGGTGGGTGGCCAGTCGGCTCTGCAGATGAGAGGAGGGGACGACCTGGGGATCACCAGCCTTGCTGACGCTGATCTGGAGTTGGTGCTGGAACCACAGTGCATCCTCCAGGTTAGGGAATGGTTCTCGCTGCAACGACTGAGGAGACTCTCTGCTCTTTGGTGTGGAGGAAAAACATGTTTGTTAGAGGAAATCAATGTTTCTTTGGTAGATAAGCAGCCACGGACAGAGTTCACACACAGAGGTTCTATGTGGGTAAAGATGATTTTTTTTTCTTATGTCTGGAAGACAGGAAGATAATTTATGTGAGCAAGTGAAAGGTAATGTAGAACAAAAAGGGATAGTTAGACATTTTAGTCCTCAGCAAAGAATTTAAGGCTAATGGCCTCCATCTGATCCAGAAGCCAATTATGCTAATGGGTCTCTTAGATGTAAGAGCTGAAGCCATAAGTCAGAACATGCCTGTGGGGCTTGACATGTTTGCGTGGTCATATGGCGATTCTTTCCTCCCATCCCCTGGCTGTGCTCTAAGCTGTAGTAATTCCACTCTTTGATACATGCATGACCTGTGAGGCAGTAGGACTATAGAGAGCGGAGGCCTTCTATGAGGCCATGACTGGGTGTGTCCTCCAAACCGGTGTTTTGGTATATTCCAAAGAGGCAGGAAAAGGAAAACTTGTTATCTTTCTATCCAAGGAGATGTTTTCCAGCAAATGTAAGGAGACTTTTTAAATTTCTTTTGCACAGAAGGTTAATCGTTGGGACGGGTTAATGTACTGTCATTAGTTAATCTTAGCAGTCTGTTAAATGAACAGGTTTATTGACTTTACCAAAGGTTACTTTGTATAATGATTACAGTGAAAGCCAACTTTAATAGAGTGCAATCTAGAGCAGTAGTTTTCCATCCACTCTCCCTAAGACCCTGCCTGGCAGGCAGTGGGTGTGGTGGTGGGGGGAGGGGGGGGCTTATTTCCATGCTGCTGATGAAATGTCAAAGTAGGCCCATAGCTTCTGTCACTTCTAATTCCAAAATGTAATCTCTTCGTAATCGAAACTCCCCACGTCACACAAAGGCACCACCTCAACGGGTGGTTCCCGTTCAGCCCTGTGCCTCAGCTGGAAGGAGGGGAACATGGGAAAAGCATAGCTCCCCACCACTCGCCCCAGAAATGCTGCCCCAAACCATCCCATCCCTTGGCTCCTCTAATTTCTAGATCTCTTCAAAGTACAGATTGGACTAAGGGTCTTGGCATTTGCTTTTGGACGTCATATTTGTAAGTGCTGCTGGTGACCTAGCGCTCCCGCAGGCTGTGGGGACGGACGTGCCTCTCACCTCCGCTGTCAGCCCTTCAGCAGAAACAGAGAAACGTGTCCCGTGCAAATATCCTGCCATTTCGGCGACTCTAGAGGATTTCTGGGGCATTAAAAATAAGACAATGTAATGTGAAAATAACAACGTGCTGGGATTCGAGTTTAGCGCACTTCAAAGGGGAGTGGGATGTCAGAGCCCCCCGTGGGGCTTGGGGGCACACTGTTTCTCAGGTGTTAGGGCTGATGGAGTTTGAGGGCCACTTCTGTGTCGTCCTTTAAGCAAGTCAAACATTCCTGATAGAAATCATCTTACTCAGAAAATAAGGCCGTTGAACTAGAGGGACTTTTAAGGTTCCCTTCGGCTCCAGATTATTTAAAAATGACAAAACAATAAAATAAGTAAAATTGTCAAAATATTATGTCTGGTTAGCTTTCATTTTATTTGTACAAGATAGGCAGTTATTAAAATCTAAACAGCTGAAACACCTTGGCGCAGTTTATGAACCCAAATGAGAAACAGCACATCCTCACTGTGTAAGAACTGATGGCTGGGTGGTTACAGATAAGGGCTAATTCCCAGTAATAGGTGGGATCCACTATTATTGAGTTGATTTGTTTCTGGTTGAGTTTCTCTAGAGAAAGCTTGTATTTTTTAACATAAGTCTGTGTCCTCAGATGAGAATGAACCGAACTTGGGTCCAGTCTATCTATGTAAAAGGTGAATTTTAAAAAGTGAAAATTTGGAAATCAAACATACGACTCTTTGCATATGACCATTAATGCTTTTGATGGAGAAAAAAGATTTACTGAAATGAAGAGTTGAAGAGAATTGTAACAGTATTGAGGACAGGATATAATGGAGTTTAATGACTGATAATAGGGCACCTGCAGGACACACACACACACACACACACACACACACACACACACACACACACGGTTCAGACCAGGTGTGGCGGGGGCAGGGCAGGCCTTTCCTTCAGGGCGTGGCCGGAGCTGTTTAGGGGGCAGGCCACCGGGCATGTGCAGTACGGGGGAAGCATCACTTTTGGTGTCTTGTAGTTTCTGTTAAACTGAACTAAGAGAAAAAAGTTTGAAGATTTGCTTCCTCCATCAATCTGCAGAGCTGTCCAATTTGGGAGACAATAGGTATATAAAATCTGACCTAGGCTCTAAGGTAGCTATGCAATAAGGGTGTTGGTGGCTCAGAAGATCCCATTTCTCCTCTATGGGTTATTTTTTGTTGAGGGGAGCTCACTGCAAACTTTAGCAGCCATGGGGGAACTGCCCCTCCCCACCCAACCCCCTTGGAGACTCCTATTTTCAAAAAATGTCCCCAGCTTCTCCCTGACGTTGTCTGCCTGAGAAACTGGGCACAAACTCTGAGGTCTGTGGGGAAGTTAATGCCCGAGGGCTGGTGCACAATCCCATCTCAGCATCTCATTAGATGACGCCAGGCTCTGTGTGCATCAAGTCTGACTCTCTCACTGCTCTGAGAGGCACAAGTGCCTGTCTGGAGTGTGAATGGACGTGTCAGCCCCAGGAAGAGTGAACATTTGGGTGCTCACTAGAGGTCTTTGTTTGGGCCATCGCTGCTGTCTGCAGAAGGCCCGCCGGACGGCGAAAGAGCGCTCTGGGAGAGCGGCGTGCACAGCAGCCGAGTGGAGTTCACGGCGGCCCGTGCATCTGGCCACCCGACGAGAGAGAGACCCCAGTACACACGCAATGATGACTGTATACATTTGTAAATCTAATTACATTTCTTCGTCTGCAGGGAATGGTTAGATTTCTTCGTCTACAGGGAATGGTTTACATGATTTAATGTAAAAAAAGAAATGTAAATAGATTTACAAATGTATACGGTCATCATTGCGTGTGTACTGGGGTCTCTCTCTCGTCGGGTCGCCAGATGCACGGGCCGCCGTGAACTCCACTCGGCTGCTGTGCACGTTGTTCCGTATGAATCTTCTGATATTTTATCGCTTCTTTCTGTAGTCTTTATGTTATCTAGGTTTAGAAATGTCATTCTTCGATGAGAACACTTTCTGTCCTTAGACATAAAAACTCATCCAAGAACGCTTTTTAGCCTCCCCCTTCCAGCTAGCTGCCGCAGAGGACCCCAGGCAGCAACATCTTTTGATGTTGTGATATGTGGAAATAGATCAGTGCAGTCAAACGTTATTTAAATCATGTAATGACATATATAAAATAGTGTTTTTTTAAACCCCAGAAAGGCCACTTGGAATAATAGCAAGATGAAATAAAAGGAGAGAAACCCTTGTTCTCACTGTGGCTCTGAGAGAGGCAGAACCAGAGCAGATCGCTATGACCTCAGATTTCTAATTTGTAAAATGAAATAATCCAACTGATGGGCACCGAGATCTTCCTTGGCTCAAAGTTGCATCAGTTGAATTCTTGATGTCTAAAAGAAGCATCCCCTGATGAAAAGTATCAATTACCCCAAATTAGCTTTTATTCATGACATTAAATTATTCCTTTGTACATGGACTAAACAAGGAGATTACTCTTTATTTGCGAAGATCCAAATGCCATTTGGCTATGCAGCCTGGCTAATGCTAAAGTAACTTGAAAAACTGAAAACTACAAAGGCAGTGTGAGTTAATGGAAAAATCTCTAGTCTTCTTTAGGGACCTTCTTCTCAGAATGTGTTTTTAGAATTAGGCACTTCACCATCTGAGGCAAGAAAAGAAAAAGATAGAAAACAAATAAAATAATAGCAAACTGACAGGAAATCTCCTTCATAAATTAGACTTCCTGTTCTTTACTTGTGGACCTACCTCTCTTGCAAAGCCTTACTATGTAATATAGGAGTCCCCCGAGTGAATTTGGGCCGAAAATTACAAATACCTCTCAGGGTTTTTGCCAAAGTTTCTCCCTTATGTAGCATTGACATTTCTGCAAATCCTCTCTAAATATTGTGGGAGAAAGAAGTGGCTTTTTATTTGGAATGCTAGTTGTGACTTAGGATTATTGGTGACACCCCTTTGTTTGGGCTTTATTGAAGCGTGTCAACAGCTGTCAGCAATAATAGTTGCTCCGCCTGCTGCAGTGTGATGTATTGATATGTATACAACAATATGTTATAAATTGAAATAAAATATGCATTTTTTCATAATTTATCAGCATTATGATGGCACAAAAAAGGCAGTCTTATGAATAATACAGAGCTCTTCAGCGGGCATTATGTGCTGTAGGTAATAAACACAGCCTCTCCCCTGGACTGCCAGGAGAGTTGTAAAGCAGAATGCATTAGTTCAGCCCTGTGATAATAAATCATTTTCGTATGTCAGCAGGCTCTGGCTAACTTTTACTCCTGAGGTCTGAAAGAATAGTATGCCATACGGCTCAGGATGGTTTCTGAAGTGTTTAGACTGGCTCTGATTCTCCTGGGTAATGTTTTGAGTGAGCGATATGGTTAGATAACAAAAGGCAGTATTTCTCAGGTATCAATATTGTGATGCCTCCTGTTGTTTTATTGCCTGGAGTGGCTGATTTTGTCCTAATTGGAACTGTAGCTCTTGTTTGTGTCTCTCTGTTTGCAATATGGTGCCATGTTTCTTTAAAAAAAAAGTTCTGTAATATTGTGGAAGCACTCTAAGCAATATCGCCCTGCCTCTCAGATAGCTTTTTATGGATGAGAAAGCAGTAAGTCCTCACTATCCCTATTTATCCTCTTAAAAAGTATAGATACCGCTATAGGAACTGTTTTTCTAGGGGCCACACTGACCATTAGTTCACCGTTACTTCATGTGTTGTGAAAGATGATACCCAGCCTAGTTGGTAGCAAATCTCAACTGATTGTATATGACTGAAAGAATCATGTTTACATAAACTTTGTTAGTATCTCCAAGCCTTTTGTATGTATTAATTTTTCCTGGAATAAGAGCAGAGGTGATGGTTGGTATGTATGTAGAAAAGGTTCAGTTTAAAATCATTCTTTTGCCTTAGAATATCCACCTTTAAAAAAATGTGTTACAACATATGAAAAAAATTCATGAGAAACACTAGATGGAAATTAACAGCTGTTCTGAAGGAGGTGAGGCATATATTTCATTTTGTCATTATTTTCTTATGTTACTACTGTGTAAACTATTCTAAAAAGTATGTTAGGTCTTTTTGATGTAAAAGATTGCTTTACCAAGCCTCTGCTATCTTGATCTAAGTGTCCATATGTTAAGTCCATGCTGATCTATGAGCAGTTAAAGAAAAACAGTGATTTGGTTATCCACAAAATGCCATTTACTGCAGTGTGAGAGCATGGTTTATAACTTAAGCCCATTTTAAACATTCAAACTAATTAGAGTTGTAAAATTCTAATAGTAGTATATTTTAATCCACTGCTATATTCACCTGTGTGGAAAGGGGCATGCTTTTCCAACCAAAGGTCCTAAACTTGTCCTGAAGAATATTTGGATTGAAACAGGTGGGGGACCACTGCTCCTTCATGTCCCTGAAATACAAATGCTGGGACTATTAGCAACCCACCAGCTGAGCTCACAAAGATGGCCAATTTCTAAGGAAACCAGAATGTATGTGATACAGGGCCTTTTAGAACACATCAACTCGACTTCATCTGGAAGCAAATACCTAACTGGTACAGCTTGCAGGGCACGGTATGGCTCTTTCCCATTTCACATGGCCGCGTGGCCTCTGTTCTGCACCAGCGGGTCCTCCAAGCCTGCTCCCACAGAAGAGATCGCCGCCGTCCAACACAGGGATTAGGAAAGCATGGAACACTGTGGTGACAGCAATTTTGAAGACAGGTGCCTTCTGTCTGCCTCCAGATTGGGGATAGTGAAAAAAATAGCTGTGCAAAATCCTTTTCCATCACTTTCCTCTTCCTTTCGCTTCGTGAGTGCACCCTGGAGAAGAAAGTGGGATTCCAGCTGCACCATGGAAGCTGGATTTCCAGTGATTGTTATGCAAGAGTTGGGAATTTTGACACCGAGTAGAGTGTGCCTTTAAATATTAAGCTTAAGTTTATCTACTTATTTGTGAAAAGCTACTATGATGCCTAGGAAATGCTGAGGTCGGGCCTTCCCTTGGGTTCCTGGGTAGCTGGAGATGTGTTTGATGTTTGAGATCCACTGTGCTTAGGACTAGAATCCTCTTAGCATTCCTACCCTACACTCAGATGAAGGATGATTTAAGTGTTGTGGCTTGCTGACGGGCATTGCTTCCACTTATGGGAGACTTCTTTTAAATTAAAAAAATTTTTTCAAAGCAAAATATCAAATATGCTTTAATAGGGAATTTTACACATGAATGAATGGAAGCTTTTACTAAGATACTTCTGTTCAAAGGTATCTTCTGTTCAGAAAATAAAAGTTCTGAAGCTGATCGCTCTGTCATGACACTTTCAAGTAAATAGGTCACTGGTTTATCAATTTTCTATGAAATTCCTTTTTGCCATTTTATTGAGGAAAATGTAAAAGGGACAGAAGATCCCTCACATGTGTATGCAGAAATATCACCCTTCAGAAGGAAAACATACACATTCATACATGTGTGTTTAGAGCACACACACATACAAGCACTTGAGCTTGGGAAAAAGATCTAAAAAAAACAAAAACCAGTAGTGATATTGCTTAATGAACATTCATGGAATAACAGTTCTGAAATAAAGCGTGACTAAATCTATGAGACATAGTTTCATATATTTACCCTAATCTCAGGAAAATAGACATTCAGAATCTTCAAAGGAAAAACCTGTCATGCCTCACAGTCTGATCAGGAATTCCTCACCCTTCCTGGGTGCCATGTCTTGTACTTTCAGACTTTCCATCTTCCTTTTTGAAGATCTGTGATTTTTTAATTCTCCATAATTTGATTCACATTTTTAAGTATTTCTTGAATTCGACCTTATCTCTCTCTAAATTGGACAAAGCAGAAATTTAAGAGAATGAAAGATTTTTTTTTTTTTTTTAGAAATAGGATATATGTTGCTTGTTTCCAAAGTTTTTTGTTTTTTAACATGCTAAAATTAACCTTTGGTGGTGTAAATTCTGAGATAGAAGCCACAGAATATTTCCAAGATATCCAAATATTGCCATGTGTTGTATTATTAATGTTTTTGTACAGATCTAATATGAAAACATCAATATTCCATTTTATTTGGTACTGGGAACATCGTGGATGTTTAAAGTGTTGAATAATTTTGAGATATTGGTGATCAGCGACAACCACGGTTTGCTCTGATAGAAAATGTGTCTAATGCATAGTGTTTGAGTGGACGCACCCAAGAAAGTCAGAGCCTTGATTTATCTTTGCTTAAGTGGAGGCATTCGTGAGCACCGCCACATTTCCTGGGTGTCCGTGGAGCTAAGTTCAACCCTCAGTTGTCTCATTGAGTAGCTAGGTAGACTTGCAGGTTTTATTTAAACTCTGACTCTCAGTTTCATCATCTGTAGATTGGGAATAATGATTCTCAGAGCTTCTGTAAGATTTGAACATGCTTGATGAACATTATTTTCTTTACTGCATAATTTAAAATACAGTTCATCCTGATTCTGTCAAAGCCACAAGTAAGTCCTTAAACACAGCAGGTGCTCAACACGCTGCGGGCAGGTATTGCTTATAGTTAGACTGAGTGAGACCAGGGCCGTAGAGATCTTCGTTTGTATGAACAGGGGTCATGCATAGAATAAGGAGATAGACAACTTTGTGTGCACCGTGAGGAAGGTCTGTGTCAGGGTGAGCAAATACTGCAATTACTCTTTCTCCACCGAGGACCCCCTCTTCCCCGCCCCCGTTATGTTGATGCAGCTTCTGTAAGAGTCACATTATGGTCACCCTGGGCACCAAACATGGGGGGACCCGGGATTGAGACAGTCAGAAATCTGCTGGCATAGGGCAAATGAGCCAAAGAGCGTCTATATCCATGTAGGTGGTATTCGGCGGTCTCCATCACGTGTGAGGCGATTGATCAGCAGGCAGGCAAACAGAGATCAAAGCATGAGTATTGACAGTTCGAGAAAAAAGTGGGGCAGGTACAGTGGTTCTTAGGCAGGGAAGAGGTGTCATGACTGGTTGCAGCTGTGAAGTAATGAACTACAGTGAACAAAGGGACCGAGAAAAAGTGGGCTGAACAACAGAGTTAAGGAGCCCGCCACAGAGAGTCATGAATACCCACCATGAGATTCAAAAATCCTTACCAAAGGGGCAAAAAAACTGTACAGAGCTGGGCTTGCCTGGGGATCATGTGTGGAAAGAGTGAGTTCCATGTTTTCGGAGGGCATGCGTGTGTGTGTGGGAAGCATAGACGGCGAGAATTGCAAACACGCAAAAGTCAGGGAAGGAAGCAACAAATAACCTAGTAGGATATGTTCACTTAACAACTTTCCCCTTTATTTCTGAGGCTCTTATTTGAGATTTGTTTCCTGATTTGATTGCTTCAAGTCGGGACACCTTCTGTGTTTACGCTTCCTTTTGCTTCTACGTTGAATAGAATTTGTACCTCAAACCCCACATAGCTCAGAAATTGACTTGTAAAGCACTTTGTACATCCTGGACGCATGAAGTCTTCTTTTCAATTGTTAAGATAACTTTCTAAATATGCTGAAGCATGATGCCCACCTGTTACCTTTATCCTGAGGGAGTTTGGAGGAGAATGTAGTACATTAAGTATGCATTTCAGAGGGTTCAGTGACCAGGGTATACACATCCCAGAGAGATGTACATCAGACCAGTATGAGTCATGTCTTGAGCTACATATTTGACAGATCATGTAAGAGTTATAATAAACAACCTCCAATTCTCTGTGACGTGACCCAGAAAATGTTTATTTCTTGTTAGTGAAAAGTCCAATGGGATTTTTTCCTGGTCAAGCAGCTCATGTGGGTAACTCTTTCCTGAATATGGCTCAGAGCTCCAGGGTCCTTGTATTTTGTGGCTCTGCTGCCGTCTTCAGAGTCCCTTGCTTCTGATCGCTCACTCTGGGGCAGTGGAGGTGAGTGGGAGATAGACTCCATGAGAAATGGAAGTTTGCTCTGTTTTATGGCCACACCTAAAAAAAAAAGCATTCATGACTGTCATCCACATTTCATCAGCCAGAAATCAATCATGAGGTCTCACCTAGATGCAAAATATGCTGGGAAATGTAGTCTTTCCGGTGCAATAGGACAATCTGTGGGTTGGGGAACGTGTATTGTATCTGCCACAGCATCTATGAAGTTTAACCACCGCCACGCAAGTGACCGGGCATTGTTCTTTCCCATTCCTGTCTGTGATTTCTCCCCTCCTGTCTGGGTTTCTTTTCTCAGGATGTCAGGAGCTATCACCTGGGATATCGGTCAAGCCAGTGGCTGTTCTCCATTCTCTCTGCTACTATTTAAAATAAATACCATGGTGAACTGCCAGCATTTTGGGGAATTTCCTTAGAATCCTTAACTGCTTCCCTCCCATTTTGAAAAAGTAAACTCACCATTAATGCATGTCCCTAGTATGTAGTACTCCAAGTAGTGGCAGAAATAACTCATCCTGGCGAAAAGAAATCACCAGAGGATATGACATGGATTATTTAGTGTAATGGCTGAAGGTGTTTTCAGTAAAATGCAGTGTGTGCTGTGTTCCCTGATCCCATTTGTCCTCTTAAAATTAATTTCTGTAGTGTTTCACAGTTACCTGCTTAATTATTCATTCTGGATGTCATAGAAAATGATACAGTACTGTAAAATAAAGCCAATAAAACAAGTTTCTAATGCTAAGTATCAAAGCTGGAAAATATGACCATTACAAATAAGCAGGGATCTGCCTTCCCTTTTCATAAGTATTCTACAAAGACATGCCTTGCAATGAACAATAGTGTTGCTTGGATTAATTTGAAGATGTATGCATAAACAGGCTCAGAGTTTATAGCTTCCTTTTCCTACTACAGTTTTACTTCACAGGAGCATGTGTGTCCCAGGCAAAATATTCACCTTAATCTTTCATGCCACTGAAATTTTCCCTTCTCTTTGCGGTGTAGTGCTATGGGAGATACACGAGCTTTTGCAGTTGAACAGACAGGGTGCGAATCCTGGCTTTATGACACGCGATTTGCTGATTACTTTCTGTCTCTCAGGCTGTTTCCCATTTGTAAAATATACTTCCCAAAGTTGTTGTACATATTACACTAACTGATATCAAACAAAACCTGAATTTAGCATGCTGGCTTGCTCTCTCTTAAAAAAATGATTAATTTCTATGAATGATTTTATATGAGTTATAAATAACAAGATTGATTTCAAAGGATAAAACTATAAAAGAATAGTGTGACAACTGTTACGACTTTATGAAGATTATTTAATGACATAAAGGAATTAATTCATATTAAATATTTAACATTTAAAAAATCATTTAAACTAGTATGATATAAAATAGGGTGATTTTGAAACTAAATTTATTTATTAAGATAAAAATGACCTGAATGCAACTAAATATTATCTCCCTTCTGATCTGTCAAGGAATCATACTTCACCAGGGGGACAACTTGGAAATTAAGGCAAAGCCCTTGTGTATTAAAAACATAACAAAAATCATTTAAAAAATATCTATTATAATGTTTAGAAGATAAAGTTGATGTGATCGCATACAGCAAAGAGAAGCATAGATCAGCTCAGGAGGTCACATATCCTTAATATAAATTCTAAAAGGAGAGAAATGAGAAAATGGAACAGAGGAAATCATCAATGAAATGATAGATTTTCTACAGCAGTACAGAGACATGAATCTTCCTCAAAAAGCCTAGAGTCTCTCTGAAAGGAAAAGTCATCAGAAAGGTGTAAAAACCATAGGAGCACCCAATTTCCCATCAGCCCCACTGCAAAGACTATGGAGCAATCCTTTCCAGTTTTCAGAGGTAGTGATTTTCAGTGTAGAATTCCACACCCAGTCAGATTTCCAGTAAGCTGTGGTGTTAAAATAAAGACCATTGCAGGAATGTAAGAAAAAGCTCACCTTCCACTCACCTTTCTGAGGAAGTTACCCCAGCATGTCCTACAGCCAAATGATATGAAACCCATGGGAGATGAAAATTCAAGATATCAGAAATATTGGAACCAATCCACTGAGTTTAGCTACAAAAAAAAATCCCCATGTTGTCATCCACAAATGAAAAATAGTCCTCAAGTCAAACAAAGCATAGAACAGAGGTAGACAGAGTAGAGATCGTTCATTTCAAAGAGAAAATAGCTAAGAAGCTAGAAGCTTTCACTGTGAAGTTTTTTTTTTTCTTCTCAACAAGGCAAAAGAAAAGTTAGTTTGGAAGCCAGAACAAACAAAAGAACAGATACACAGAAAGGCAACCACCTCCACACCCCTCAGAAACAAAAATAAAACCTAAAAGTCTGCGAGAAAAGCTTGTACCCCCCCAAAAAATATATATAAATGAGCAAAACACACTATACTTCTGAATAGTTGATGGATGTAAGAAAAATATGACAATAATGTTGGAATATTTTAATTTTAAGTAACACAAAGGTAATAACATTGGGCTAAAGGGGAAAAAAAAACAGAGTAAAAGAATAAAATATTTCAGACTTCCGGGAAGATGGCGGTGTGAGCAGGGCGGCAGAAATCTCCTCCCAACACTATATTTATCTACGAAAACACAGAAAATACATCTACTCCTAAAAGAGAGACGAGAATACACAGGAAAGCGCACAGCGTGCAGCTACACCCGAGAGCACTCGGCACCCCAAGAGGCGGGTAAGATACGAGGCCGCGACCCGGCGGGACCCGAGCCTTCCCCCACCCCAGCGCACCGGCGGGAGGAGAGGATCCAGAGTCGGGAGGGAGTGGAAGTACACCCCGCGAAGTAGCCAGCCCCGGTGATCTGCGCGGGGAGCGCTGACCCACATTGCGCAGTGCAGCGGAGATTGGAGAGACAGAGGGGCAGGATCTGAGCGGGGAAC
>JAVSCE010001835.1:0-66811 GCA_032199065.1 Smutsia gigantea | reverse complement strand
CATTACATAATGATAAAGCGGTCAGTCCATCAAGAAGATATAACCATTATAAATATATATGCACCCAACACAGGAGCGCCAGCATATGTGAGACAGATACTAACAGAATTAAAGGAGGAAATAGACAGCAATGCATTCATCTTAGGAGACTTCAACACACCACTCACTCCAGAGGACAGATCAACCAGACAGAAAATAAGTAAAGACACAGAGGCACTGAACAACACACTAGAACAGATGGACCTAACAGACATCTACAGAACTCTACACCCAAAAGCAACAGGATACACATTCTTCTCAAGTGCACATGGAACATTTTCCAGAATAGACCACATACTAGGCCACAAAAAGAACCTCAGTAATTTCAAAATTTTGAAATCCTACCAACCAACTTCTCAGATCACCAAGGTATAAAACTAGAAATAAATTTTAGAAAGAAATCAAAAAGGCTCACAAATACATGGAGACTTAACAACACTCTCCTAATTAATCAATGGGTTAACGACCAAATCAAAACAGAAATCAAAGAATATATGGAGACTAATGACAACAACAACACAAAGCCACAACTTCTGTGGGACGCAGCAAAGGCAGTTCTAAGAGGAAAGTATATTGCAATCCAGGCCTATTTAAAGAAGAAGAACATTCCCAAATGAATAGTCTAAAGACACAATTACTGAAATTGGAAAAAGAAGAACAAATGAGGCCCAAAGTCACCAGAAGGAGGGACATAATAAAGATTAGAGAAGAAATAAATAAAATTGAGAAGAATAAAACAATAGAAAAAATCAATAAAACCAAGAGCTGGTTCTTTGAAAAAATAAACAAAATAGATAAACCCCTAGCCAGACTCATTAAGAGAAAAAGAGAATCTACACACATAAACACAATCAGAAATGAGAAAGGAAAAATCACGACGGACCCCACAGAAATACAAAGAATCATAAGAGAATATTATGAGAATCTATATGCTAACAAGCTGGAAAACATAGAAGAAATGGACAACTTCTTAGAAAAATACAACCTTCCAAGACTGACCAAGCAAGAAACAGAAAAACTAAACAGACCAATCACCAGTGACGAAATCGAATTGGTAATCAAAAAACTACCCAAGAACAAAACCCCTGGGCCTGATGGATTCACCTCTGAATTCTACCAGACATATAGAGAAGAAATAACACCGATTCTCCTTAAAGTTTTCCAAAAAATAGAAGAGGAGGGAATACTTCCAAACTCATTCTATGAAGCCAGCATCACTCTAAGACCAAACCCGGGCAAAGACCTCACCAAAAAAGAAAATTACAGACCAATATCCCTGATGAACGTAGATGCAAAAATACTCAACAAAATATTAGCAAACCGAATTCAAAAATACATCAAGAGGATCATACACCATGATCAAGTGGGATTCATCCCAGGGATGCAAGGATGGTACAACATTCGAAAATCCATCAACATCATCCACCACATCAACAAAAAGAAGAACAAAAACCACATGATCATCTCCATAGATGCTGAAAAAGCATTTGACAAAATTCAGCATCCATTCCTGATTAAAACTCTCAACAAAATGGGTATAGACGGCAAGTACCTCAACATCATAAAGGCTATATATGACAAACCCACAGCTAACATCATACTTAACGGCGAGACGCTGAAAGCTTTTCATCTAAGATCGGGAACAAGACAAGGATGCCCACTCTCTCCACTGTTATTCAACATAGTACTGGAGGTCCTAGCCACAGCAATCAGACAAAACAAAGACATACAAGGCATCCAGATTGGTAAAGAAGAAGTCAAATTGTCACTATTTGCAGATGACATGATACTGTACATAAAAAACCCTAAAGATTCCATTCCAAAACTACTAGAACTAATATCTGAATTCAGCAAAGTTGCAGGATACAAAATTAACACACAGAAATCTGTTGCTTTCCTATACACTAATGATGAACTAACAGAAAGAGAAATCAGAAAAACAATTCCATTCACAATTGCATCAAAAGAATAAAATACCTAGGAATAAACCTAACGAAGGAAGTGAAAGACCTGTACTCTGAAAACTACAAGACACTCCTAAGAGAAATTAAAGAGGACACTAACAAATGGAAATGCATCCCATGCTCTTGGCTAGGAAGAATAAATATTGTCAAAATGGCTATACTACCTAAAGCAATCTACAGATTCAATGCAATCCCTATCAAACTACCAACAGCTTTCTTCAATGAACTGGAACAAATAATTCTAAAATTCATATGGAACCACAAAAGACCCCGAATAGCCAAAGCAATCCTGAGAAGGAGGAATAAAACAGGGGGAATTACACTCCCTGACTTCAAGCTCTACTACAAAGCCACAGTAATCAAGACAATTTGGTATTGGCACAAAAACAGACCCACAGACCAGTGGAACAGAATAGAAAATCCAAACATTAACCCAAACATATACAGTCAATTAATATTTGATAAAAGTGCCTTGGATATACAATGGGGAGATGACAGCCTCTTCAGCAGCTGGTGTTGGAAAAACTGGACAGCTACATGTAAGAGAATGAAACTGGACTACTGTCTAGCCCCATACACAAAGGTAAACTCAAGGTGGATCAAAGACCTGAATGTAAGTCATGAAACCATAAAACTCTTAGAAAAAAACATAGGCAAAAATCTCTTGGACATAAACATGAGCAACTTCTTCATGAACATATCTCCCCGGGCAAGGGAAACAAAAGCAAAAATGAACAAGTGGGACTATATCAAGCTGAAAAGCTTCTGTACAGCAAAGGACACCATCAGTAGAACAAAAAGACATCCTACAGTATGGGAGAATATATTCATAAAAAACGTATCTGATAAAGGGTTGACATCCAAAATATATAAAGAACTCATGCACCTTAACAAACAGAAAGCAAATAATCCAATTAAGAAATGGGCAGAGGACATGAATAGACACTTCTCCAAAGAAGAAATTCAGATGGCCAACAGGCACATGAAAAGATGCTCCACATCGCTAATCATCAGAGAAATGCAGATTAAAACCACAATGAGATATCACCTCACACCAGTGAGGATGGCCAACATCCAAAACACAAACAACAACAAATGTTGGCGAGGATGTGGAGAAAAGGGAACCCTCCTACACTGCTGGTGGGAATGCAAATTAGTTCAACCATTGTGGAAAGCAGTATGGAGGTTCCTCAAAAAACTCAAAATAGAAATACCATTTGACCCAGGAATTCCACTCCTAGGAATTTACCCTAAGAATGCAGCAGCCCAATTTGAAAAGGACAGATGCACCCCTATGTTTATTGCAGCACTATTTACAATAGCCAAGAAATGGAAGCAACCTAAGTGTCCATCAGTAGATGAATGGATAAAGAAGATGTGGTACATATACACAATGGAATATTATTCAGCCATAAGAAGAAAACAAATCCTACCATTTGCAACAACATGGATGGAGCTAGAGGGTATTATGCTCAGTGAAACAAGCCAAGCCGAAAAAGACAAGTATCAAATGATTTCACTCATATGTGGAGTATAAGAACAAAGAAAAAAACCGAAGGAACAAAACAGCAGCAGACTCACAGAACCCAAGAACGGACTAATAGTTACCAAAGGGAAAGGGACTGTGGAAAATGGGCAGGAAGGGAGGGATAAGAGGGAAAAAGGGGCATTACGATTAGCAGATGTAATGTTGGGGGGGCACTGGGAGGGCAGTACAACTCAGAGAAGACAAGTAGTGATTCTATAGCATCTCACTACGGTGATGGACAGTGACTGTAATGGGGTTGGTGGGGGGGACCTGATGAAGGGGAAGTTTAATAATCGTAATATTGCACATGTAATTGTAAATTAATGATAATAAAATAAATTATATTAAAAAAAAAAGAGTTTAACAGGCTGTAGCCTTCAAATAACTGACATGAATTAACAGTTATCCTGAGAAACTCTAGACCTAAGATTTGCATGTATCACTCCTTTCCCTCAACTACTGAATTCCTGATCTCATTTCTGGCAACAATAACATGGGTCTGGACTGTACAGACTGAGTTCTGGGAACAATATTTCTGTAAAGGCTAGAGACTGGTGTGAATTTTTAAATTTTGTAGGGTGGGATTGATGTTGTCATATTCTTTTATGTCCATATATTAGAAAAATTATGTCACATCAGAGATTTTAGGTGGAATTAATTCCACCTTGAACGTTCATTAGAAACTGTTCTTTTTAGTAGAAGATAGTCCAGGCAGCTGATGACTCAATCCCAACTACCCAACCAATGGATTCAGGATCTGTCAAGGTCAGAATGAGCAGAATAAGAAATGATCATCATTAAAAAGTTTTGCAACTATTTGGTCTTAACTTATAAAGAAAAAAGGATGTAACTTTTGGACTTCTTTTTTAATCATGTTTGTCATAATAGGAGGTGACTTTTATTCAAATTTGGGACTTATTTAGGATTGTTTTTAGCAACACATCTAGTTTAAGTCAGGGTGGAAAACTAAGCAAAGAATGGACTTTCTACCCAGGATTCAGAAGGACTTTGAAGTTAGTTCTATTCTGGCCCATTTCAGAGCAAAAGCTCTGACAGCAGGAGCTAAACTGACCGCCAGTTACCTGGCAGGACTTTAAAGGATGGAGTGAGTGGTTGATACAGCGAGATGCCCTTGTAAAGGTAATAGCATGACCATCCTAACCTCTTCCCCTAGTAAACTAGCCACACCCATAACTAACCATAGACTGAAAGAGTAAACTGAGTTAAATGAATAAACAGCTGAGGGCATTGAAGACAGACACTTATTCCACATTCCTAATTTTTCAAAGGGGCAGAGCATGGAGAGAAGAGAGAATTTCAACTCTGCCTCCTGGGAAGTAAGGTTTTTAGAAGAAAGCCTCTTAATTTCTCTCCATTCCCAAGGGAGGAAGAGTGACTTTTCTGACTCATCAGTTTGGGAGAAGAGACTCAGCTCTGACCTGTTTTGCTGTTCTTCTGGGAGTGGCGCTCTGGCCTGTTCTTCACAATGCCTGCAATTTGGGGGATTAAGTTCAGTTCAGGCAGAGGTGTAGAAGTGTATGTTTTTGTAAATTTATAACTATATTCTCCAGTTGGTTTTGTCTTCTACATCTTATTTCTCAGTTGGATCCTAACTGACGAGATCAAGGCTGGGTTTTTATTGCCTCTACTAAAATCCTAGAAAGGACAAAACTGTACAATAATGGCTTTCCTGGTGAACTTTTCAAACATTTGAACAAACATAAATTGTTGGGCTGGGCAAAAAACACAGTCTTGGTGGTTGGGGGTGGGAGCAGAGCTTTCCTAGGCTAAAGGGAATAGCTATGTAAAAGCATGGCATTGAGAGAGCAAATAATATATTTAATGAGCTGAAGTAAGTCCAATATGATTGGAGCAACAAAAGTAGAGAGCAAGCAGATGTGTATACAGGCGAAAGATCGTGAAGAGCCTTTCTATGGAATTGAGATTTTTGTCCTAAAACAGGTTTGCCAGATTAAGCAAATAAAAATATAAGATTCTCAGTTCAATTTAAATTCAGATTCATAAAACAAATAATTCTTAGGATAAGTATATCCCAAGCGACATTTGCAATATGTGGGGTATACTTATACTAAGAAAGTATTCATTGTTTATCCTAAATTCAAATTCAACTAAATGTCTTGTATTTTACCTTACAACTCTTATCCTAAAGGAAATGCAAACCACTGAAGTCTTAAAAACATTGAAGTGATATGATCAGAAATCAGAGAGAAAGAAAACCAGTCCCGCAGGCAAACACCTCTTTTCAAATGGTCTCAAGTTTCTTTTGGGCCCTTTTCAACATGGCCTCATTGTAAAACCAGTCATAATGAGAGCCTGCTGTAGCCTGCAACTCATGATACCATTGCAAATACAGCCTGATGAAGACAAATTACAGTCTCAATAATATGGCAGACAAGGCTGACTTACAACAAAGATGAGGATTGGATTCTACCTCTTAGCATTCATGTTCTACAGAGAAAAACAAATTCACAAAAGTAACTGACAACTACAGCAATTTCACTTGCAAAACTGAGCACACTCATTTTGCCTCCATTGAACTCTAGATTTCATACTCTCTGCAAAGACTGTGTTTATTGTGCCTGACTTTTTTAGAATGCAGTGACTTCTGCTGAGTTTGTGGCCACCTCAGTCTGATTCATAGTGAGGTGTTTTAAATGGACTGACACTGCAGCTACGAAAACAAGATTCATCAAAGGAACAACCCTATCCCAGGCTACCTGTAGAAGAAATGGGCACATTGTCAGCGAGCAGAAACTGTTCTCCCAATTTAATACCCATTTTCTAAACCCAAATGCTAATTTATAATCATGACTTCATCTGTTTCCTAAATACCTGTGTGCCCTCTCTTTGTAACCTTTACCCTAGGAGTCCTTTCATACAGCAAGTGTTAGAGTTCTAACTGCAACTCTCTGCAACACAGTAATGGTCAGAATGGAATCAGTTGTTCTCACCTCGGATGGGTCAATTTATGGGCTTGCAACTGTGTGAGTACATACCAGGAAACCAGTCTCTCCATAGGAGGCCAATAACCAAAGAAATAGGAGCAGTGTTGAAATGGGAGAGAAAAGAAAAAGTCAAAGATAAAGTTTGAGAAAGTACTTGACATTATTTTACAAGGCCAGGAATGTTGTTGTGATATATGGCAGGTATTTGAAAACACTTCCCTACTAAAAAAATTTAGCACATGCTGTTAGTGATGTTCAGTATGTCCACCCAGTCCTAGCTTCAATATTATAAACGTGAAACTGAAAGTATAGGAAATCCAAGTGTAAGTGGCTGGAGTTATTTATTACATTTTTGGCCAAGCCATGACCATACTAAGTGAAATAGAGTTCAGCAAATAAATATCAACTCTAACATCTGATGAATGCTTACCATGTGCCAGGAATTATTATCAACATTTTAATGATAACTGTTTAATACTAAATACAAGGAAGGTATTTATTATCCATATATTATACAAATGATAGGACGGAAACATGGTGCAAGTTATACGCCAAATACACGCAGCTCAAGAGTGACAGACCAAAGATTCTACCTAGGCAATTTAACTCTAAAGCTACACTTTTAAACACTACACTACTCCTATTCTGGGGAGCAGCTTTTGATAGTGGAGAACACTTACATGGCCTACAGAACATGAATGTAGATTAGATTGGGTTGCTTTGCCTTGGTAATATGTTCAAGTCTAATAGTTTTCCCAATTTCCCTTTGCTCTTCCATGATTCTAGGGAACTTTATGAGGATTTATGGAACACAAAGAAAAGTATGTGTGGCTGTGAACAATACTTGCTCAAAGCAACAATCAATTCTGTGTTTTGATTTAATTTATATTTATTCATTCTTTCATTCGACCATCAGGCACAAAGCGCCTGGTGGGTAAAGTGCCCTAACTATTTGATTATCGAAACTTTGTTGCTGATCAGAAGAATTGTACAGCTTATGGGAATATACAGACATGCAGGGAAACAATTAGAATGGTAATCACATTGGCAATAAAAGTTACCCAGTTGTCTACTAAGCCTTTAATGCTCTAGAGAATATGTAATTCAGTGTCCCAAAGACTCCCAGCCTTTATCTTTCACCTCCCTGCTTACTCAGGACTTTCCTGCCTCCTGCGAAATACCATCAAAGATTTCTAGAAATACCCAATGAGTGCTTCTTCTGGTACATGAACTGAGCCATCTGCTTCAGGGACTTTATGGCAGACACACAGATAGGAAGAATTACAGAGAAAGAGCACCTCTGTGTTCTCATGAAATTACTTATGGGAACTTCACTATGGCTACTGTTGATGGTGGCCCTAAGTTGCTCTTCTCCCCATACCACAGCAAAGGAAATCGCCCCTGCTCTGATCCTGAGTTACATTTAGTTAATAGGTTATTCTGTTGCAGAGCCTAGTGGTACCCAGGGTCTCACAGACTTTCAGAAAAAAAGCAGTGTCTCCAGCTGTCACTCTCCTCTCTCCAAAAAAGCCAACAACCTATCCAAGGGATTAGGCAGAGACATATGTTTCACTGTTTTCCATTTTTGTCTGTCTCTCAAGAGCTTGAAACAAACAGATAAAACACAAACAAAACAAACATTTCCCTTGTCCTTTGGCCAAAAACCATACACAGTCTCATCCAAAATACTCATGTAAATTGTGGCTACCAATCCACTAATAATGTGCACAGCCTGACTTAGACTCTAATAGGATATCCAGCTACATATAGGACATGGTAAGTGCTATAGTAGAGACATGAATGAGGTGGTTAAGGAGTACCAAGGATAACTCTCTCTGGGAGTTCTGGAAATTTTTGCTGAAGTAGTGACCCAAAGACTCAATCTTGAAAAATGAGCAAAAGTTCATTGTTCAATGAAGAGACATTATGGCATTGGGCAGAGGAAATTGCAAATACAAAACTATATGTATGAAAGAGCTTGGAGTTCTTGGGTGAGTGGAAAGTGTAATGTGCTTGGGGCATAAGTTGTGTGTTAGGATGAACAGGTGGGGAGGCAGTGTGGGGAAGTGAGGCTAGAAAGAGAGGAAGGAACCAAATTCAGAGTGGCCCCTATTCTGGTATATTTTCAGTCAAAATTTTTCTAAGTAGCTCTCAGTGTACGGTAGGGAGGAAGAAATCTTATTCCTCTCTACTCATCTTTGGTTCATTGGTCAGGGTCTCATAAATTAGATTAACAAAGAGACAAGCAAATAAGTTTGTTAGCATGTGCACTGCACACATACTCAGGTGGACACCCAGAGATGAATGACTCACAGAGATGGTTAAAACTTGAACATATGTAGCATCTGAACAAAATAATAATAAATTTTAGAGAAGCAACATGACAAAAAAAAAAAAAGAAAAAGGACTTGTAGCTTTTACGAGCAACAAATGTGGGAAGGTAAATATAAAGGAAAAATAATGGTAGATAAGGACTAGTTTTAGCAAGTTTAGTTATGCTGATTTCTCTGGTGACTTCTCTGGGCTGATAGGGCCTACAGTTGTCTCCAATTATTAGGTGTGTCCTTTCTGCTAGAAAGAGAAGAGCAGAACACCTTTACAAATTTCTGTCCTATTTTTATGCATACAGAGGGAGGACAGAGAGCTTTTCTTATATTTTCTCCTCCTCAATTGACCTTAATAATCCTTATGCTAAAGTGGCATATTTGGGGGTAGCATACGCTACTATCCTTCATCAGTAAAGTTAGGTTTCCATTCTTCCTTATTTGTAACATACCTTTTAACTCCATTTAGGGAAGAAAAGAAAAAAGATTAAGAGGAATATGCGGATGCACAATAAATCCCAAAATATTTAATTGATGAAGACTTCAAGGGCAAACTGAGCAATGCAGTGAAGTCTGGGAAGTTTTGTCTTAAAATCTTTTTATGTGTTTAGTTTTAAACATAACTGTCTCATAATTTCCTTTAATCAGATTTTAGTGTTCATGACTTATTTTTATTTAGCCTGAAATAGTGGACTCTGATCCCACAACAATGGTAGCAATTGACCTTCGGGTTACTATTTAAAGATGATTCTCACCCACTCATCTGATTTACATTAGGAAAGCTTGTCACTAAACCATCCAGGGCTTTAGCCCTACCCCTGACTTTTTCCAGCAGAAGTTGGTAAGAAAGAGCAATTTGACCTTGATCATGTATTTGGTGGAGCTCATCTAATCAAAAATCCTTAACATGGGGGGATTCCCGTTCTTTCTACCCTCTTCTCCTCAGAACAATATGTTGCTGATGAAAAATAAGGGACTTCTCTGTAAACTCAAGTTTCCCTGCCTGTCTATTCTAAGGTCTAGACTAGGGTGTGGGAAGATTAGGAATTCCATTGTTACCACACATCTGGCCATGTTTTCCACGCCATCATCACCTTCACATGCTCATATTCTGCCTATCTTTTTTTTAATCTTTCTCTGAATTGGGTCAAATTATAAGATTGTCCTTTCCAAAATAAATACACCTACACTTAACTGACTGGATGAACCAATGGTGTCATAGTAACAATATTTTATATCTGATGGCAGTCTCTATTGCTCAAATTGTTCTCACACACATTTACTCTTTTGATCCTCACAATAATCACACTTAGTTGGCAGTGCAAAGACATTATTCCCATTTTACAGAAGAGACTACCCCCAATGATCAGGTAGCTTGCTCAGCCTAGTTAGCTCTCTGCAACTTGGCATTTTGTCATCCAAAGAAATTCACTTGTGTCCTTGATTCATTGTCCCACAATAGCAGTGTACCAGTAAGATTATAACAATGGAGTGGGGAGGGGATTAACATGAAAAAGCATGATTTCATCTTTCCTCTGGTCCTTACCAGCTATGCCTTGAGGTGAGTTACTTGAATTTGTTGACTCAAGTCTCCTAAGCTGTAGCATATATATATATATATGTGTGTGTGTGTGTGTGTGTGTGTGTGTGTGTGTGTATCATTAGCTTATATATATATATATAGTAATAGCTTAATATCATTACCATCAGTATCAACATTATTGTAAATATTATGTAATAGTGGATAATAGGAAATATGGTATGCAAATGAAGGGAAAGGACGTTTAGGTATTTGTTCTTATTGTCTACATGGTCATAGCATTCAGATTACCAGAAAACAGACTTTTATTTCCATCTAGATATACTTGCATTTCAAAAATTCATTAGGTCTGATTGTCGGCCATTAATGTCAGAATGCTGGTTGAGCTTGGCTGCTTTCGTCTCTCACAGCTTTGTAAAGTCAGAAAAAAGAATCCCTGAAATATCATTATGGGAACCATATTCATGAATTACTACCTGTGTTTCTGGACCACAGTGAGCACTCCAATTCATTTTTATGATCATCTTCCCTTCCGTGTAACTTTGGTCTTTTATTTGACCAGCTAATGACTGTAGTAAATTTATAAGGAAATCGTCTAACATCAGTAATTCATCACAATGATTAATATTTAATGTAATGTTAACATTGCCTTAGAAAATCTCTCAGACATGTTTTGAACATACATGTCCTTATCCTGTCCCCAAGAGAGAATTTTATTGCTCATTTAATGAGACAAGTAAGCTGAAGAAAGGACTAGATTTTTTTTCTATATATAGAAATAGTCATGTAATTTGACTTGTCATCAAAAGTAAATGTATTATGAAAATCAATAGTAAATGCTTTCTAGTGTAACCTCCAGCTTCATTTTTGCTTGCTGTCTCAAAAGCCTACTGCTGTGGTAAGTGTATGTCTTAGATTTCCCTATCTTGATACCTTGGCAAGTTCAATAGTCTTGAAAATCTAAATTACTCATCTCTGCTGTGTGTTTTTGCCATCAATCAGTTGAATGAAATTAAACATGCCACTTGCACCATCACACAGAAGAAAATTATAGAACAAGTTTTTTTTAATGTTAGTTTATTTAATTAAGGAAAAAACAGAATTCTGTTCTATTTCAGCTGTTTGAGATAAGAAAATATAACATTAGAAAAAGGGAAAGCATTAAGTTTCTAGGAGTAGTTCTGCAAGTTAAATCAGAACGGGGCATTACATTTAGATGCTATGTATGCCACTGTTCATCCATGTTATTTACCAGAAAGGCTCACCAATACCTAAAATTCCACCACCTCTACTTCCTGAATTTTGTCCTTGGAAGTTCTTTTGAAATTACTTTCATTTTTTGAGAGAGAGATGATTAATTCCTAAGACAGAAACAATAGGAAGCCTGGGGCAGATCTTTTTCTTGGTTCTCACATTTCCTTTTTTTGTGCCACATTTAAAATGCATAGATTTTACATGAAAATTGGGATTAGTGGGTTGACTTCAAAAGTAAGAAAATTTGGCCACACTGAGCCTACATTTTCATATGACAAGCACGAGTGCCAGCTGAGCACCAGTTACTTCCTTTACAGGCACATGAACTCCAACTGGCTACACAGTCGTCACCCATCTCTACTGTGTCTCCACTCCAACTGGCTGCTTTACTCAGTTAAATTGTTGGTATGGCACCTGAAGACATTTGCATTTATCTATCTGTTGCTCTATTAATCTATTTAGATAGATCAATATTTTTTAAGTTATCATTATTTTTTAATATATTTTCTTACATTTTTTATTTTGGTATCATTAATGTACAATCACTTGAACATTATGGTTACTAGACCCCATATTATCAAGTCCCCCCACATATGTCATTACAGTCACTGTCGATCAGCGTAGTAAGATGCTATAGAATCACTACGTGTCTTCTCTCTAAATACTGCCTTACCTCTGTCCCCCACTCCACTACATTATGTGTGCTAATCATAATACCCCTTTTCCCCCCTCATCCCTCCCTTCCCACCCATCCTCCCCAGTAACTTTCCCTTTGGTAACTGTTAGTCCATTCTTGGGTTCTGTGAGTCTGCTGCTGTTTTGTTCCTTCAGTTTTTTCTTTGTTTTTATATTCCACAGATGAGTGAAATCATTTGATACTTGTCTTTCTCTGCCTGGCTTATTTCACTGAGCATAATACCCTCTAGCTCCATCCATGTTCTTGCAAATGGTAGGATTTGTTTTCTTCTTATGGCTGAATAATATTCCATTGTGTATATGTACCACCTCTTCTTTATCCATTTATACTACTGATGGACACTTAGGTTGCTTCCATTTCTTGGCTATTGTAAATAGTGCTGCAATAAACATAGGGGTGCATTGTCCTTTTCAAATTGGGCTGCTGCATTCTTAGGGTAAATTCCTAGGAGTGGAATTCCTGGGTCAAATGGTATTTCTATTTTGAGTTTTTAGAGGAACCCCCATACTGCTTTTCACAATGGTTGAACTAATTTACATTCCCACCAGCAGTGTAGGAGGGTTCCCCTTTCTCCACATCCTCACCAACATTTGTTGTTGTTTGTCTTTTGGATGTTGGCCATCCTAACTGATGTGAGGTGATATCTCATTGTGGTTTTAATTTGCATTTCTCTGATGACTAGTGATGTGAAGCATCTTTTCATGTGCCTGTTGGCCATGCGAATTTCTTCTTTGAAGAAGTGTCTGTTCAGCTCCTCTGCCCATTTTTGATTGGCTTATTTGCTTTTTGTTTGTTGAGGTACATGAGCTCTTTATATATTTTGGATGTCAACCCCTTATCGGATATGTCATTTATGAATATATTCTCCCATACTGTAGGATGTCATTTTATTCTACTGATGGTGTCCTTTGCTGTACAGAAGCTTTTTAGTTTGATATAGTCCCACTTGTTCATTTTTGCTTTTGTTTCCCTTGCCCAGGGAGATATGTTCATGAAGAAGTTGCTCATGTTTATGTCCAAGAGATTTTTGCCTATATTTTTTTCTAAGAGTTTTATGGTTTCATGACTTACATTCAGGTCATTGATCCATTTTGAGTTTACTTCTGTGCATGGGGTTAGACAGTAATCCAGTTTCATTCTCTTACATGTAGCTGTCCATTTTTGCAAACACCAGCTGTTGAAGAGGCTGTCATTTCCCCATTGTATATCCATGGCACCTTTATCGTATATTAATTGACCACATATGCTTGGGTTTATATCTGGGCTCTCTATTCTGTTCCACTGGTCTATGGGTCTGTTCTTGTGCCAGTACCAAATTGTCTTGATTAGTGTGGCTTTGTAGTAGAGCTTGAAGTCAGGGAGCATAATTCCCTGTGCTTTATTCTTCCTTCTCAGGATAGCTTTGGCTATTCAGGGTCTCTTGTAGTTCCATATAATTTTTAGAAGTATTTGCTCTAGTTCATTGAAGAATGCTGTAGGTATTTCAATAGGGATTGCATTGAATCTGTAGATTGCTTTAGGCAGGATGGCCATTTTGACAATATTAATTCTTGCTAGCCAAGAGCATGGGATGAATTTCCATTTATTAGTGTCCTCTTTAATTTCTCTTAAGAGTGTCTTGTAGTTTTCAGGGTATAGGTCTTTCACTTCCTTGGTTAGGTTTATTCCTAGGTATTTTATTCGTTTGGATGCGATTGTGTATGGAATTGTTTTCCTGATTTCTCTTTCTGCTAGTTCATCGTTAGTGTATATGAAGGCAACAGATTTCTGTGTATTATTTTGTATCCCACAACTTTGCTGAATTCAGATATTAGATCTAGTAGTTTTGGAGTGGATTCTTTAGGGATTTTTATGTACAATATCATGTCATCTGCAAACAGGGACAGTTTGACTTCTTCCTTGCCAATCTGGATGCCTTTTATTTCTTAGTGTTGTCTGATTGCAGTGGCTAGGACCTCCAGATCTATGTTGAATAAAAGAGGGGAGAGTGGGCATTATTATTATTTTTTAACAACACACTAATGCTTAAAGGGGAGGTAGGCAGCTTCAAAGTCTACCTTGGTTGCTTTATGTTTTTTCCTAGCATAAGTGTAACCTTAGGCAATTTTTTTTTTATTAAGGTATCATTGATATACACTCCTGTTTTGTGAGGTCTGCTCTGTTCTGAGGTGTATGCAGTCTGGCACAGCCTTCTTTCCTGCTGCTTTTATAGGATTAGTTGTATTAACTGTATTTCCATATTATATGTGGTTTTGGGAGTTCTTTGTCTCACCTCTCATGCCACCATCTTTAATCCTGGCGCCTAACCTTAGGCAATTTCCTTAGGTAATTTCATCATTGTAAAACAGGAGATAATATTCATAAATTCCTTTTTTTCTAGTTTTATGACAGTAAATAAGATGATGCATACACATAAAGCATAATGTCTAAAATAGTAGGTGTGCAATAAATGTTAGCTACAAGTGTTCTGTGATATATCAAAATAAATGTGATTCAAAATATTGTGCATTCCTATCACTGCATTTCATATAAAAGAAACCCTGCATCAGAATCTTTGATTTTCAGTTGCATTCTCCCCCTTGAAAAGTCTGGGACAATTGCCAATGGACACGCTGCCTCTATCATTCTGGATGAATCTTTTGGTCTTGAGCTTTGAACAGGATAATGAATGAATTAGGAAAGCTGAAGCAAACATGTGGGTGGTTTTTCCCTTGTCAGAGCTTTGATTTAGATTCCTTGCAGAACAATAGTGATATTCATTATATTTTCATTCCTTTCAAAATGGTAAGAATAGCAGAGTTTCAAAAACAGGACAGTAATGCACTACCCTAGAGGAAGTTGTTTTAACAAATTTAAAACCAGCCTCTAGGAATCAGGGCATAGATGCTTTTCTCATTATTTTTCTTGCCCATTATTTGACCATTATCTGTTCTGATCCCTTCCTACAGATTTCCTAGTGTTAATGTTCTGCAAATGTGATTCTTTGATCCAGTAAAGGGTCTGTAGCTCATATAGAACATAGTAGATCATTAAGTAGATTTCTGATTTATTTTCTTTCATTTCTTTTTCAGAAGCAAAAATAGAAACTTGTGGGTGGAGGTAGAGGATCTCTGATTACAATCATGGACAGAGAAATGGTTTCTTCTGACATCTTTTTTTCTTTCAGAGACTAAGCAAAATTGCAGTACAGTTTAACAGTACTCTTAACTCACTGCAGGTTGCCATGGAAACAGGAATCTCACATCAACATGAAAGGCATTTAGGGAATCTGTTAGAATTTAACATTAGCATGATCTAAGCATCCTTGCTCATCACCAACAACACTAGCATCTCTTTTAGAATGTCATTAATGCTCATTAAATTTCTCTGCATGGGCTTTGGGTGTCTTCATATTGCACTTGAGGTCATTTTTTGTGAGTGACCAAATCCTCAGAGAATATGTATTTTGTAGAACTATACTTAGCTCATCTAGCATGTGAAATAAGACTCCCTCTACTTACACTGTTATTTTCACATGATCCAGATTTAGATTTTAAGAACATGATTACAATGGCAATTAAGGGAATCTGCTAATATTTAGGAAGTTTATTTATAAGAAAAAGAACCAAATGGGAATTTTGTTCTATAAACAAAGTTTAATATAAACAGGCCTTTTGATCACTTGTGTTAGACCACTTTTACATTAGCTCTCACATGTGAATTCAGTTTTACTAAATAGTATATTTTTGGTGTTTGTTTTTGAGGAAAGTTTACTTAGGAATCTTAAAACACTAAAAGATTACATTGCCAGTAAAATCATCTGTATATTTTGAGTTTTTTTTTCCCTCCTAAGATATAAAAGATGTGTTTAAAAAGCCACCAATTTTTGTAAACAATTACGGAAATGATTGAATTACCATTTTCTCTTATTTCACAAAAGAAGAGAATTCTGGTGAACTTGGGGGAAAAAATGAGAGGAGGACTGTTTGAATTATGTTTCAAAAATTTCAATTATTTTTTATGTGAATTGAAGTCACTGGTTCAGCAGTTAATCTTCTTTCTCTAGTTGAACAATATCCTCCCAAACTGGTTCTGTGTCTTCCCATTACTGAAAGGTTCTGAATGGTTCTCAATGACTGGGGCACAGGGCAAGCGGCAAGTTGTTGTGGTAAACATCAGTTTTAGAGACAGAAAGCTCAAGTTCAATTTTCAGCTCCACTGCCAGCTGGGTGACATTGGCAAGATACTTAACCACACTGTACCTCCTTTTTATAATTAGGTTGGTATTAGGATTAAGTGAGATAATGCATGTGCACTACCTAGCAGATTTCTTCTATAATATATACATATCAGCATATAATATATACACAATTAATTTTAAGTATCAGTAGATTAATTTTATAGCTTGGATAATCTGACAACACAAGTAAGGCAATATTTTCCTTTTTACTAAAATCAAACATCCTAGCAGAATTTAGCTCCCCTATTTTTTTCCCCTGACTTTGCTGTTCATTTTCTTGAAAAGTCAATTCAAATTAATAAAATGTCTGAAAACCAGAAGATCGGTAAGAGTTGAAAATATGAAGACCATGCACACACTGGAAATCTGCTTTGTAGATGTCAAGTTAAACAAAACCAAACAACTAGTCATCTGTTGTTGGGAAGAATCAAAATGTGTTTATCTGTAGTCTAGTCACTGGCTTACCTAGCTTTTGGACCATACTCAACTAGTCTCTAACAAAATATTTATCATGAACAGGTTGAGAACTGATGATTTATCTTATCTGATATTTAATCTCTTACATGTTGAACTGTAAAGATGTGAATGAATTACACTCCTTTCCAATCCACCTGAAATGAAATCAAAGTGCATAGACAAAGCAGGAAACCAGATGGAGACCAAAAGTCATCTTAATTAATGGCTGAGATGGTTAGCTCTTAAGAATGTGGCTTAGGTTTGGGTTGATAGTGAGATTTTTAAAGCAGTACCCAGAATAGATAAATGTAAACACCAGGGCTCAGGAAGCTCTGGAATAGAGCAGCCTCGTGGTTGAGGGACAGAGGTTACCACCATAAAACTGTGATGTGGATGAGAAGAGAATGCATGCTCACAGCAGGCAGGCAGTTCCCAAAAACAAAGAAAGGAGAGAGTAACTAAGATACCTATGTTTAGCACCTGTGCGGGCCAACAACAGGTGGGAGCACATGCTCTTTAGAGGTAGGCACATCACCAAAGAAAGAAGGTGGGAGAGCAGAGTCAAGCCAAGCCTTCCCAGCTTTTCATCCTCTCAGATCACCAGTCTCATGAAGGGGAGTGAACTGTGATAGTAGAGAGCCCAGAAGGGTCACTCCAATCGATGGTCTTCTACCTCAGTGGAGAGTAAGTGTAGTAAGTTTGTGAGGCCTGCCATAACAAAATTAAGCTAGGTGGCTTAAGCAACAGAAATTATTTCCTCACAGTTCTGGAGGCTGGAAGTCCAAGATTAACACATGGGCCTCCTTCTCTGCCCCCTTTGACTTGCAGACAGCCCTCTTCTCCAGGGGCTTCACATGGACTTCCCTCTGCGTGCCTGTACAGCTGGTGCCACTTTCTATAACTAAATTCTCTCTTCTTATGGTGACATGAGTTAGACTGGGTTAGGGCTCACCTAATCAAATGGCCTCATTTTAACTTAATCTCCTCTTTAAAGGCCCCATCTCCAAATATAGGCACATGCTGAGATACTGGAGATTAGAACTCCAACGTGAATGATTTGGGAGGTTAAAATTCAGCCTATAAACAGTAAAATGTCTCTTGTATAAGAACATAGTAATAAGTAGAGATTTCACATTTCGATGAATATTTCAGTAATTGCCTTTGTCTTTTTCTTAATTGAAAAAAATGTTTTGTCTTCTTAGCTTTTGGGGGAGCTAAGCAGCTTTCACAATGAGGGACAAACTTGCAATCAATAGCTTATAGTATCAATGGTGTACACAAAATGAGGAATTGCCAAATGTAACTTAAAAAGACAATTTACTGTCTAGTTTCCTGATAGACATACAAAATTTCAGCAAGTTCAAAATGTTCCAAAGTGGCTAATCATTCCAGAAATGCCAATAAAATGAAAGGATAGACTACTTTTTGAAAAAGGAAAGATTTTATTTTACCAAAGATTTATTTTGTTATATTTCAATGTGACATGGGGTTCTAAAGTCACAGTAAAATAATTTCCTCCTCAAGAACAATTTCTTTTAAAAAAGGTGAACACAGAGAGAAAGAATAAAGATAAAGCTCATTAGCTTTGGAATGCATAACTATAAATGAAATTAAGTGAAGCCAAAAAGAAAAATCAGTTGTTTTTTTCACAGCATCAAGAAATTTATGAATGTTCATTAGTTATCTGGTGTACTTCACCTTGAAAATCACCTCTATATTCAGATCTAAAGTTTTCAGATCATGTAATCTGACTATGGAACAAGAGAAATAAATAGAAGCTTCTTCAAAAATTCCCAGATCCATGCCTAGGTGCCAATGTTCTGCTCTTCCTTTGAAAATGCTTCATAAGGAAAAAAATGGAATTAAGAAGAAAAAATCAGTCCCTATGATTTTAATTGTTAAAATTACTAATATTCATATCACGAACTAAGATTAATGAAATCCTATCTCCAGGTCAAGAAGTGGTAAAATGTTTAAAAATTCATTATTTTGGAATTCAAGATGGCAGCATGAAAGGTGACATGGAGAATTCCTCCCAAAACCACAAATAGTAGAAAAACATAGTTAATTAATACAACTAACCCTAAAACAGCAAGAAGAAAGAAGGCTGCAGCAGCCTGCATACAGACCTCACGAACACAGCAGATCTCACGAAACAGGGGACCAGCTCTGCTCCACTACAAACCCCAACCTCACTCTAGGGGCTGAGCAGCTCCAGACACTGCAGTTTCTGCACACTAGTTCCTGTACACAGGAAAATGAAATGACAAAAGAACACGGTTCAGAACAAAATCTCACAAACCCCAGAAAGAGGGCCAAATGAAACCGAACTCAACAATCTTCCTGAAAGACAGTTCAAAATAAAAATTACAAACATGCTTATGGAGGTACAGAAAAATATTCAAGAATTCAGGAACGAATGTAAGTTGGAGATTCAATCATTACGAAATTCCATATCTGAAATGAAACATACAATGGAGGTATTTAAAAGCAGATTAGATGTAGTAGAAGAGATGGTAAATGGAATAGAAATTAGAGAAGAGAAATACAAAGAAGCTGAGGCACAGAAAGAAAAAAGGATCTCTAAGAATGAAAGAATATTGAGAGAACTCTGTGACCAATCCAAACACAACAATATTCACATTACACGGGTACCAGAATAAGAAGAGAGAGAAAATGGGATATAAAGTGTCACTGAGGAGGTAATTGCTGAAAACTTCCCCAATCTGGGGAAGGAGATAGTCCCTCAAGCGATGGAGGTGCACAGATCTCCCAACACAAGGGAACCAAGGAAGACAACATCAAGACATATTATAACTAAAATGGCAAAGATCAAGGATAAACACAGACTTTTAAAAGCATCTAGAGAGAGAAAAAAGATCACATACAAAGGAAAACCCATCAGGCTATCATCAGGCTTCTCAACAGAAACCTTACAAGCCAGAAGGGAGTGGCATGATATATTTAATGCAATGAAGCAGAAGTGCCTCGAACCAAGAATACTTTACCCAGCAAGGTTATCATTTAAATTTGAAGGAGGGATTAAACAATTTTCAGATAAGCAAAAGCTGAGAAAATTTCCCTCCCACAAACCACCTCTACAGTGCATTTTGGAGGGACTCCTATAGAAGGAAGTACTCCTAAGGCTAAATAGATGTCACCCAAGGGAAGACAAAGAGCACAGAATATGATTTATAACATATAAAGAACGGAGGAGGAAGAAAAAGGAGGAAAAAAAAGAACCTATAGGTTGTGCTTGTAATAGTATACAAAGTAACTTAAATTAGAATGTTAGATAGTAAGGGAATTGCCCTTGAACCTTTGGTAACCACGAATCTAAAGCCTGCAATGGCAATAAGTACATACCTATCGATAATCACCCTAACTGTAAATGGTCTGAATGCACCAATCAAAAGACGTAGAGTTACTGAATGGATAAAAAAACAAGACCCATCTATAGGCTGCCTACAAGAGACTCACTTCAAACCCAATACATACACAGACTGAAAGTAAAGGGATGGAAAAAGATATTTCATGCAACTAACAAGGAGACAAAAGGAGAAGTTGCAGTACTTGTATCAGACAAAATAGACTTTAAAACAAAGGAAGTCACAAGAGACAAAGAAGGACATTACATAATGATAAATGGGTCAGTGCAACAAGAGGATTACACTATTATCACCTACATATGTGAAACAAATACTAACAGAATTAAAAGGGGAAATAGAATGCAATGCATTCATTTTAGGAGACTTCAACACTCCACTCACTCCAAAGGACAAATAAACAAGACAGAAAATAATTAAGGTGACAGAGGTTCTGAACAACATATTAGAACAGATGGACCTAACGGACATCTACAGAACACTCCATCCAAAAGCAACAGGATACACATTCTTCTCAAGTGCACCTGGAACATTTTCAACAATAGATCATATATTAGGCCACAAAAAGAACCTCGGTAAATTCAAAAAGATTGAAATTGTACCAACCAGCTTCTCAGATCATAAAGGTATGAAACAAGAAATAAATTACACAAAGAAAATGAAAAAGCCCACAAACACATGGAGACTTAATAACATGCTGCTAAATAATCAATGGATCAATGACCAAATAAAAACAGAGATCAAGCAATATATGGAGACAAATGACAACAATAATTCAACACTGCAAAATCTGTGGGATGCAGCAAAGGCCGTGCTAAGAGGGAAATATATTGGAATACAGGCCTACCTCAGGAAAGAAGAACAATCCCAAATGAACAGTCTAAACTCACAATTAATGAAACTAGAAAAGGAAGAACAAATGAGGCCCAAAGTCAGTAGAAGGAGGGACATAATAAAGATTAAAGCAGAAATAAATAAAATTGAGAAGAATAAAAGAATAGAAAGAATCAATGAAAGCAAGAGCTGGTTCTTTGAGAAAATAAACAAAATAGATAAACCCCTAGCCAGACTTATCAAGAAAAAAAGAGAGTCTACACACATAAACAGAATCAGAAATGGGAAAAGAAAAATCACTATGGACTCCACAGAAATATAAAGAATTATGAGAGAATACTATGAAAAATTTGTGCCAACAAACTGGATAACCTAGAAGAAATGGACAACTTTCTAGAAAAATACAACCTTCCAAGGCGGACCCAGGAAGAAACAGAAAATCTGAAAAGACCAATTACCAGCAAAGAAATTGAAGTGGTAATCAAAAAACTACCTAAGAACAAAACCCCTGGAACAGATGGTGCCACTGCTGAATTTTATCAAATATTTAGTGAGAACATAATACCCTTCCTCAATAAAGTTTTCCAAAAAGTAGAAGAGGAGGGAATACTCCCAAATTCATTCTATGAGGCCAGCATCACTGTAATACTAAAACCAGGCAAAGAGAGCACAAAAAGAAAAAATTACAGACTAATATCCCTGATGAACATAGGTGCAAAAATACTCAACAAAATATTAGCAAACCGAATTCAAAAATACATAAAAAAGATCACCCATCATGATCAAGTGGGATTCATCCCAGGGATGCAAGGATGGTACAACATTCGAAAATCCATCAACCTCATCTACTACATCAACAAAAAGAAGGGCAAAAACCACATGATCAGCTCCACAGATGCTGAAAAAGCATTCAACAAAATTCAACATTCATTCATGATAAAATCTCTCAACAAAATGGGTACAGAGGGAAAGTACCTCAACATACTAAAGGCCATATAATATAAACCCACAGCCAACATTATACCTAACAGCGAGAAGCTGAAAGCTTTTCCTTTAAGATTGGGAATAAGACAAGGATGCACATTCAACCCACTTTTATTCAACATAGATCTGGAGGTCCTAGCCATGGCAATCAGACAACACTAAGAAATAAAAGGCATCCAGGTTGGCAAGGAAGAAGTCAAACTGTCCCTGTTTGCAGATGACATGATATTGTACATAAAAATCCCTAAAGAATCCACTCCAAAACTACTAGATCTAATATCTGAATTCAGCAAAGTTGCGGGATACAAAATTAATACACAGAAATCTGTTGCATTCCTATACACTATGAACTAGCAGAAAGAGAAATCAGGAAAACAATTCCATACACAATCGCATCCAAATGAATAAAATACCTAGGAATAAACCTAACCAAGGAAGTGAAAGACCTATACCCTGAAAACTACAAGACACTCTTAAGAGAAATTAAAGAGGACACTAATAAATGGAAATTCATCCCATGCTCTTGGCTAGCAAGAATTAATATTGTCAAAATGGTCATCCTGCCTAAAGCAATCTACAGATTCAATGCAATCCCTATCGAAATACCTACAGCATTCTTCAATGAACTAGAGCAAATATTTCTAAAAATCATATGGAACTACAAGAGACCCTGAATAGCCAAAGCTATCCTGAGAAGGAAGAATAACGCAGGGGGAATTACGCTCCCTGACTTCAAGCTCTACTACAAAGCCACACTAATCAAGACAATTTGGTACTGGCACAAGAACAGACCCATAGACCAGTGGAACAGAATAGAGAGCCCAGGTATAAACCCAAGCATATGTGGTCAATTAATATACGATAAAGGTGCCATGGATATACAATAGGGAAATGACAGCCTCTTCAACAGCTGGTATTTGCAAAAATGGACAGCTACATGTAAGAGAATGAAACTGGATTACTGTCTAACCCCATACACAGAAGTAAACTCAAAATGGATCAAAGACCTGAATGTAAGTCACGAAACCATAAAACTCTTAGAAAAAAATATAGGCAAAAATCTCTTGGACATAAACATGAGCAACTTCTTCATGAATATATCTCCCTGGGCAAGGGAAACAAAAGCAAAAATGAACAAGTGGGACTATATCAAGCTGAAAAGCTTCTGTACAGCAAAGGACACCATCAGTAGAACAAAAAGACATCCTACAGTATGGGAGAATATATTCATAAATGACATATCCGATAAGGGGTTGACATCCAAAAAAGATAAAGAGCTCACACACCTCAGCAAACAAAAAGCAAATAAGCCAATCAAAAATGGGCAGAGGAGCTGAACAGACACTTCTTCAAAGAAGAAATTTCCATGGCCAACAGGCACATGAAAAGATGCTTCACATCACTAGTCATCAGAGAAATGCAAATTAAAACCACAATGAGATAATCACCTCACACCAGTTAGGATGGCCAACATCCAAAAGACAAACAACAACAAATGTTGGCGAGGATGTGGAGAAAGGGGAACTCTCCTACACTGCTGGTGGGAATGTAAATTAGTACAACAATTGTGGAAAGCAGTATGGAGGTTTCTCAAAAACCTCAAAATAGAAATACCATTTGACCCAGGAATTCCAATCCTAGGAATTTACCCTAAGAATGCAGCAGCCCAGTGTGAAAAAGACATATGCACCCCTATGTTTTTCGCAGCACTATTTACAGTAGCCAAGAAATGGAAGTAACCTAAGGTTCCTTCAGTAGATGAATGAATAAAGAAGATGTGGTATATATACACAATGGAATATTATTCAGCCTTAAAAAGAAAAGAAATCCTACCATTTGCAAGAACATGGATGGAGCTAGAGGGTATTATGCTCAGTGAAATAAGCCAGGCGGAGAAAAACAAGTATCACATGATTTCACTCCTCTCTAGAGTATAAGAACAAAGACAAAACTGAAGGAACAAAACAGCAGCAGACTCACAGAATGCAAGAATGGACTAACAGTTACCAAAGGGAAAGGGACTGGGGAAGATGGGTGGGAAAGGAGTTATAAGGTGGTAAAAGGGCTATTTCAATTAGCACACATAATATAGCGGGGGTGGGGATACAGGGAAAGCAATAGAACACAGAGAAGACAAATAGTAATTCTATAACATCCTACTACGCTGACGGACAGTGACTTCAACGGGGTATGTGGTGGGGACTTGATAACAGGGGGGTCTATTAATCATAATGTTGCTCATGTTATTGTATATTAATAATAGCAAAATAGAAATAAATAAAGAGAAACTTCAGAAAAAAATTCATTATTTCAAGCCTTCTTGAACATCATGACCAAGGCATTCTGCTAAAGGCTGTGGGAATACCAACACATGGAAAGAAACATGGTGTCTTACACCATTGTGCTCACAGTCTAATTGGGAAAACAGACATTAACAACAATATAGCAACTGTAGCACTTGCTCATGAAATTAAGGTTAATTAATGAAGAGAAACAGAGGAAGCAGATTCAGTACGTTTAGATGATCAAGGAAAACTTCTTAAAGGAGAAGACATTTAACCTGGGTCTGGAAGAATGAGAAAAATTATATAGGAATTTTTTCCTAAAGATTAAGGCAGAACATAGGAGAAGGACAACAGAGAAAAACATGATGAGACAGAGTGAGTGGAATGCTTGGTGTGAAAACAGTTTGAAATCAGATAACGCAGAACCTTGACTATATTTTTGAGAAATTAGAGAAATAAAATACAATTTGTTCTGCAAGTATGTGAAGGGTGGCATATAGCAGGTGGGCAATTTTCCCTATGAGTGTCTACTAGTCAGGTTTTCAAAGGTAGCCTAAACATGATTGTCGCTTCCCAAGTTCATTTATTATTTTATACCCAAGAGTTTTGAAGATGTAGTTATTCTAATATAATGTCCTTACATAATCCATCATCTCTCTTTGACGAACATAATGAAATCCTAAAGAGAAAAATTCCAGTTTGTCTATCTAATTAACACAAAATCTAAATTCTTCCCAGATCACTCCTTTAATACTTTACATAACTTTTACCTTAAGTTTATGGCTTTCTGTTGAGTTTTGTCTTCTTGTCTTTTTTTTCTACATTGTGAATAAAATCCTATCCAAAAAGCATGTAGTTGATAAGTATGCCTTGTAGCTTCCACTTTATAAAATCTCTCTCTTTCCTCTGTTTAAGTATCATTTTTAACATCTCTTGTTTCATCATGCTGGCCATCACTACATCTTCAGCCCATATGCCATTAATAGTGCAGCCAAAGCTTGGCGAGGAGCCATCCTCAGATGCAGAGAACTCAGCAGTGACCTCCATCAGGTTTGGCAGCATCACAGAGGGTTCTCCCCACTTCTTGGCTCGTGGACCTGAGCAGAGATTTCAGCTTCACCCTAAGGGTTTTGTTCTTTCGAATAAATTCATGATGTTTATTGATTAATGTTTCTGAAATAAATTAGTCTGAAGTACTCTACTTTTTACAAACGTTGTTGAATCTTTCTTAGTTTTTTATTGGTTCACTCTCAGTGATTTAAAAATGTGTGGACCTCTTCTTAGTGAATTGCCTCTAATATATCCAAATGCCTCGTTGACATTTCTACTTAGATGTCTCATTGGCATCTGAAATTTAATATGTCCAAATACAACTCCACATGCTGCCTCCACAACTGTCTTGCTCATTTCATTAAATGAAACCATTATTCACACAGCTGACCAGGCTTTATACTTAGGAATCATCTTACACTCCTTTCTTTTCTCTCACACTTTAAATGCAATCTGTCATCAAGTCCTGTTAGTTATACTCTCAAAATATATCTCAAATATAACTGCACTGCTACTTGCCAAGTAAAAATGACCTGGATTGCCGCATAATCTTTCTACCTACTGTCCCTGCTTTCATTCTTATTCTCCTGTATAATATCCTCCAATACTTTCTTATTGAAGTCAGAAAAATATCTTGCCTTGTTTCACGGTACACATGTAGGGCCCATAACCCTCCACCCAACATCTGGGCAAACTTATTGGAAGGCCTGGCTGCACCCTGTATGGTGCAGGAGAAAGATTCAAACCTCACTATGTCCTGCCCCAGCCCCACTAATAACCACAGTAAAAACCCTAAGCCAATCTCCTTTGCCTCAGTCAAGTCACTTTTGGACCAGCTTGGGAAGCCCACCCTGTTCTTTCAGAAGACCTTCTCATAGAAGGAATAAGCCTTTCATACCCTTTTGGTGTGCAGGTGTGTGTGTGTGTTTGTGTGTGCAGTTATCAGTCTTGACATCTCAAACAAATTTTGAGTGGGGGTCCATCCTGCTTCTGCAAGATGACTATAAAAATGAATGAAATGAATGATTCATTCTGTGTGTTTCATCTTGCTCCTAAAACAATTCCAAAATGAATTGTTCTCTTATCCATCCTTTGTCTTCTAACTTGTTCTTTGTTCTCCTGTATTCCCTAAGAAGGGTGTGCTCCTATATATCTATCTGTTTGTCTGTCTATCCATCTATTTATTATTTTTCTTTTCTCATCAACTTAGAGTTATCACACTGGCTTCATTTACTCAGTGTTGTACATACCGTTTTTGTTGTTGTAATTATACATATATTTTTTATTAAAGTATTGTTAATATACAATGTTACATTGGTTTCAAATGTACATCACAGTGGTTCAACAGTCCCTGTAATCAACTTATATATTGTGACTGTGAATTATTGTGCCCCTTTATCCCCCTTGTCTTCCCCCACTGTACAACTCCAACCCCTCTTCCTTGGTAACCACTAGTGTTAAGAGTCTAAAGCTGTTTTGTTCCTTCTGTTTTGCTTTGTGCATACCTTTTGCTTCAATTCATTCACACTTAAAAATTCTATGTATGGACCCCCATAATTTGTACATACAGACTTAGAGTTTGGGGTTTCATTCCTTCTCCTGAGAGATTTCTTTATTTCATTTCTTACCAAGTGATCACATTTACAAAGGCTCTCTCCTGACTAAACTCTAGACAGGTTCCTCTGACCCTGACTAGGCTCCATCCTTGGGTATATCTTTAAGAGGCCAGTTTTAGTAAGAATCCTGCAGTCAGTTTAGTCAGCATCTCCTTCCCTCAATATCTGATCAAATCCTCATCTCCCACTATCCCCCCAGGTGATATTAGATCACCCTAACCTGCCTTCAGCAAGAATCCTGTTCAGTCAGTTTAGACAGAATCCCCCTTATCCCTGTTGTTTCCTCTTAGTAATTTTCTGTCCATGGACCCCTATCCTGCTCCTTGGCTATAAATACACACCTTTCCTTATATTTAGAGTTAAGCCAAATCTTTCTTCTGTACTGTAAAACTCCACTGCAGTAGTTCCTATACATATCAATGTATTCCTGAATAAAGTCTGCCATTCCATTTTAGCAAATGTCAGACTAACTTTTTCTTTGATAAAACTCTTGGCTATTTTGAGAAGAGAGAGCCTTCCTTCCTGTTTATCAACCTGCTTGCCATTGAGAACAATTTCTCTGTTCTAATGGGAAGTTGACCTTCTTCTATTTACCTGTCAAATTTTCTAGCTTTTGAAAAATTAATTTCAACTACTACTATAATATTATGGTAAGAAAACCCAGTATCTCTTATTTTATTACAACATCTATTTATTAAAACACTATCAGTTCTCTTGGTGATCACTTCACACTTTTGATAATATTGACCAACCTAAGAAAACAGATTCTCAAAGCCAGCTTCTGTAATCATACTCACATACAAATGAGACCTAAAGAGTGATTTTTCTGATCGCTTTCATTGACTTCTAAATGTAAACACCAGCAGTAGAATTTACTCCACATCTCATGCTATAAGGTGTACACAGAACAAGTGTTATACCCCCTAGGAAACTTCTCTTTTGCATTTGTAAGGAACACATATTCCCAAGCCTTGTCCTCATGCTCTCTCAATAACAGCTGAGGCTTTTGTCTTGACATTTATGTCTTTCTAAAACAAACACATAAAATATCACTCCCCTCTGTTGTTTGGTGAGCAGTTCCTGCCCATCAATTCATGGCACACATACTATCACACATGCCTCCCCTTTCTCCATGGTTAAGCTCACTTCCACTCTGTGAACAATATTTCGGAATTCTAATCAAAACAGTATTCCAGGTGGCCATTCCAGTATATTTAACACAGTCTCTTATAAAAGATATTTTTTGCATTTTTCTTTAACTTTTGTAGTTAGGGACTGATCAGAGAGGGGTCTGTAGGCTGCTCAGGCCAGGCTTCATCGTGAGTCTGGACCATGACCCAGAAAACAGCTGCTGCTTCATTGATCTAGACATACAACCTTATTGATGCTCTCTGAATTGAGAAAGCTAAAACTTCCACTAGCTGAGCTAACAAGAGATTGAGACACAAAATAGAATGTTTCTCTATTAACAGACAAAATGTGATACAACTAACTAAAAGAGCAGGATATTCATATTTGATTTGCACACACTATTACTTTAAGAACAGCTGTATGGGGAACTATGGAATTGTATGAACTGGATATAACAGTAAGGGCATCATAAAGGCCAGTATAACTGACCCACCGCATTGTGTTGAACCACCTCCACTTGCAGGGACAATCCTGACAAGCACAAATTCACACTTTCCCATGGATAGTTTCTTTTGTTCAGGTCTCCATGCAGACCTCTTCCATGAAATAATAGCTTATAACTAATATCTACCTTAATATTAAGTACCTACAATGCTTCTAATGTTTGGAGATATTAATAATAACAACAGGCACTTAGTTAACTACTTACTATATACCAGGGACTATTCTAAATAACTTGTTTGTCCTTATAACAACCTTTTCAAGTAGGTTGTTATTACAATCTTCATTTTTAAAAATGTACTGAGAAATACATATTCTTTACAAAAGACTGTATAAAATGTGAATAATGATAAAATGAAGACCTATATATCTATCACCTAGCTTAAGAAATAGAACATGCATTTCCTTCCTTTCCTACTCTATCTCAATAAACCAGTATCTTGAATGTCTTATAAATAATTCCCTTTCTTTCTATTGGTCTTTTGGATTTTCTTGTATCTTACTGATTTGCAAGGCTTTTTTTTAAACGATATCCTGAATATCGATATTTTATGTATGTTTCATGTGAGTTTCTGACACCTTCTTGTAGTTTATGGTTTTTCTTTTGCACTCTTTACTGTGTAATTTTAACATAGTCAAGTTTACCAATCCGTTTATGATTTATAATTTTTGTTTCTTGTTGGAAAAAAATCCTTCCCAATCATGAGATCATAATAATAATATTCTATATTGCTTTCAAAAGTTTTGCTAGTTCTTTTTTTCACCTTCTGAAAATGATTTTTATGAATGTTATGACAGATTGGTAATTATTTACATCTTATAGATGAAGAAAATGCAGCAAGGAAATTATCTTACCCAAGGTCACAGGTGGTAAGTTGTAGAGCTAAGATTTGAGCCCAAGCAGTCTGATTCTGCAGATCACACTCCTACACTGCCTCTGAAGGTATAATTTGAAACCATATACAGATGTAAAAACTAAGTTTCAATGAAGTTAAGTGACTTGCTCAAGGTCACACAATCAATAAGAGCCACAAATATATGCAAACTTCAGTATGCCTTGGACCAGAGCTGGTACATTTTCTTTTGTATGTCCAGCCATCCTAGCTCTGTGTATTCTTTTTCCACCAACTCTCTGTTCTCTCTGCTTTATTTCAGCAGCCATTTTATGCTCTAATTACTTCTGCAGGAAGCTGGTTTTATCTGTACTCTAACTAGTTTAACCGACAAAGTGAAAATTTATCTCCTAGTTTTAAATTCATCTTATATCATCTTTTTTTGAGTTTATCACATAGCCTTATTTCTTAGTCTGAATTTATATGTAATTTTCACCTCTTAGAGCCTCATCTGCTGACCTTCTAATATTCTGCATTCAAATTCTACTTATAGCAGATCATCTTACTTTCAGCTTCATGTTACCTCTTTTCCAGTGATTGCAATTAATACTTCAAAGATTTCTTTGATGTTGCTCCTTTCTTTCTCCTTGGGCTCATCTTGTATTGCTCCTTCCATTTGATTCATACTCAGCTACTTCTATAGAAGTCAAGGATAAGAGCTGACTTTTCTCTGTCATGCCTTGCAAGAGCACAGATAAAGGTAAACTTTTCAAAAAAAGTTTGCCACTGTTTCTGAAGATGAAGTAAAAATCCTCAGTTTCTGTGGCTACTTTGAGTGCAAATGAAGCAAGCTTGCCACTTATGGATTTTTAGATGGTCCTTGATTCAGCCTAAATTATTTCTAAGTACAACATTTATGCATACAAACTACTCTATTCTGCTAATACATCTCCCTCTGTTCAAAATGCCATTTGCCTTATTATCACAGACTTGAAATGCTGCTTATCTTTTAAAGTCCAAGTCAGGTATCACCACCCCACCTCCTGCCATGGGCATGTTTCTGACCATCTCAGGCAGAATCCAAGTGTTTTTTCTGACCACCTAAATCAGAATCTAAGTGCACACCCAAGCAGGGCATATCACTCTTGGCTCATAATAATTAGTGTTGTAGTGTATTACTGCTATGCATGCGGAGTCCCTAGTTTACTGCAAGGTCCTTAAAGAATAAGACCCAGATGGATACTAGGACACCACAATTACAATCATCTTTCTTATTTAGGAATGTAGTTCCTCTATGATCAGAATGTTATAGGCCTATTAGATAAGCCTTCAGAGGTATTTACTGAGCTGAATTGAATTACATGCTTAGTTGAACTTTCTTCTCACACAAAATTATTTAGGATCTACTCTGTGCTTTGAACTGTACCGTGCAACAAAGATAATAGCATGACTATAACCTAGGCCCTGCCTCGTAGACTGATGAGGTAAATAGATGAGAAAACAAAAGGGTGTTCATGCAGTGTGGTGGAAATGCAGAAGCTGGAGAGGCAGCACAACTGCTTTGGCACTTGCTGGCTCTAGAGCCTTGCATATGTCTCCTAACCTAATGTTTGAACTTTTTTCACTTGCAAAATGAGGGGCAGAAATTCCCATCTTTCTGAGAAGCTTTTGGGTTTATAAATAACAGATAAGGCATAATTATCAGTAAATGGGAGCCATTGCTATTATCATCATTGTAGTATGATATTGCATATTAGCAAATGTGAAAGCAGCAAAAAGCAGTCCAAATTTTTTAAACCAGTTTGGACTGGAGGACTAATCAAGCTGAATGAATTAATAGAGTGGTATGTCCACCCAAGCCAGACTTGTTCTTGGGACACAACAGTGCTTGCAGAGATGATCTACTGTTAAGATCACCTCATATTTCATGTGTAAAAGAATGGAAATTAGATAACACTTATTGAATGATTGCTAATGTCACATTCTTATTAGGTGTTTTATACACATTATCTCATTCAATCTTTGTAATAGCCATGTGAGAAAGGAGGCATTATTATCCCCATACTATACATAGAGAAATGAGATTCAGGAAAGTTAATCTCTAACATTGTAGTCTAAAATCTGTGGTGTGTGTGCGTGTATGTGTGTGTGTGTATAATACACAAAGAAATCATAGTCACTTTACTAGGGAACATGTTATTAAATAGTGACTTTGAACATCTGCCCTTGTTAACTGCAATTCAGGTGGATTTATAGGACTGTGCTATCCCTTTACCATAACATGTACTACTATATAGCACAACAAATGAAACCTATGATACCTTTGAAAATTTCCAATCTGATTTTTCAGAATGTAGTAGGCATATGATTACTGGCAAATGCAAGAGTTATGTTTGCCATCCTATATAAGCAGGTAAAAATTGTACCTCCTAGTTAGCAGAACAGTAGAATATTATTTCTATATGAAATTGTTTGTTGGTCATCATTATTATTATGTAATCTAGGTTGAGTTGATACAAAAAGCATAAAATAACTTTGTTTCTGCCTCCGGTGGCAAAGCAGAGGCTGGTTCTTTTGCTTCTTTTTCTTTGAATTACTGAAATATTGTTGGCTATATTTTATCTTTCATATATACTGTGATGTAGTCAGTCTTGATATTGTAGTCCTTTAGTTGAGGAAGTATTTAAAATTGTTCTTCTGAAACGATATTGCTGATTATTCAGGGCTGAAGTATTAATATTCTTCTGCTCTGCTCCTATGATTTTAAATGGGAAGATTCACACACAAATATTATATCATATTTATATGCTTTATATATAAATAAACATATTTACCATGTGTTTTATGTGTGTATATTCCCCTAAAGTATTCTTTTTGACAGAATAATAATTAACAGAATTTTAAGAAAAATTGAGCACAGTTATAAATGTGCCCAGGACTGCAAATTTGAAGATCATCCACCTAGAATTCTTACTATCAAACATAAAAATGCAATGTAAAAGGAAATGTATTTTCTGTGAGAAAAGGTAGACGACTATTCTAAGTTAGGACCTGTCAAAACTGCTGTGGCCTCTGTATGGCCTACTTAGCTCCTGGCCACAAGGACAGTGAGGAGCAGCAAGAAACCAGGACTCAAGGAGACAGGGCCTGGCTCTATGATTCTGAGTCTGGTCGACATGCCCCTCCAGGCCCCGTTTGGGCAGACCTCACTACTCTGTGCCTGGGGGACAGGAGGAAGAGGAATGTCAGAGCAGGTCTGTGAGGGAACTGATGTCATTGAGCGGGTGGTGTGCACAGGATGAGGTAATGAATCTCAGTCTTGGGCAGGAAATCAAAGGACACTAAGGGGAGGAAAACAATCAGCTGGGAAGAGATAGACAAGCTGCAGAGCAGTTGAGGTTATCAGGCAAAGGGAATAGGCAAAGATCAAGGGACCTATTTTGTTTTCTGGAAATAAAAGTGTCAAAATGGTGTAGGGATTGGGGAGCAAAGAATACTGTGACTCAAAAGCTACCTGGATTCAGCCGTGGATACTGCTTATCCATGGCACTCAACACTGCTTCTGTTGGCTACATAATTTAATCTAAAGCCTTCCACATGATAGTGATAGAGCATCTTTTATGGTCTCTGACATCGCCATAACTGCCTTAAGGGCAGAAGCAGGCTGAGAGGAGCTTGCAGAGGTAAACTTGGCTGTGTTTCCTCTGCTGCTAACATGCAATTAAATGCTCTGTGAAGCATTTGGGGACATTCAGTTATGTGAAAAACATCACGGAAATGAAGGGTCCCTTTGCCTTTGTTCTTTAATCCAAGATGTCTTGTTTCTTAGCTCCATTCAGTTATTCTTTCTCAGGCAGCACTTACTGGTTCCCCAAAAGCTTGAGGTGGGCTTGGATAGGGAGATTTTGTTTTTCACATTGGGAAATAACTAATAAATAATTCTGAAATGGTGACTTCAAAGGACATGCCTTTAATTTTGCAAGCAGAACATTGGTTATTCCTTCTCCAGCCTCTCATGTATTATCTGGTATGTCAGTAACAGGCTGCAGTTTTAGTTCAACTTAATTTCTGGCTATTGCTGCGCCCGTTCCAACCCTTGTACAATGGGGAATGTCGAGCGAACTCACTAAGTGTGAGAAATTTTCAGAAAGTTTACTCACAGTCTTTTCTCTTGGAAAGTAGAGCTTCTCATTTCTGAGCACTTACATGTTTCATGGGGACGAAGTGGCCTATTCACACAGCTTCCACCAGGCAGCCATGAAGAGAGGATGGTGGTCAAGACAAGGTGATGAAAGTGGATGTTATTTTCAACTTAAGATTCCACAGAAAAGACCTGAGCACCTAGCAGTATATAAAAGTGGTGGGTTGGGAGGTTTTTGAAACTTTAGCTGGAGAGACAGAATTGGCAAGGTCCAGGTATATAAAATGGTCCAGGAACACTTTAGATTTCACTTTAAAGGCTGGCCTACATTTTAGCACACCCACTCTCTTTAGATCCACAGGTAACAAAGAGCTCCCACAAGCCCTTTCTCATCGGGCCCTTAGTGCAGGGATGGCATGATTGACCACATGCTGAAATACTTCAACTGTGAACTTAGGTGAGTCATGGCCTTGAAGCCTGAAACCTTAATGCCCATTGGGAGAATTACTTGTATTGTATTATAATGGGATCATAAATAAATATATGGACACAGCAAAAGACTAGATTCAGCAAGGATCTTATGAGGAAGGGCCTGGTATACCACTGAAATTAGTTCAGACTTCATTTTGTAGATGAAGGACATCTAAAAGATTTTAAGCAATGATAAGATAATTATTCAATTTCTTAGTAAACATGTATTGAGTGCCTGCTGTATGCCAGGTACTGGGGATGAATAAAACAGTCCTCAATCCCAAGAAGGGTACAGCTTAGTGGAGGAGGACTCTTGTGTAAATAAATAAGAGCAGTTAGATATTGTTAGTGCTATAGCAGCATCCTATTTTGTTTTATTTAAGGAGAGCGAAGAGGTATGAGGAATTGGTCGATTTAACCCAAATGTTTAAAGGGTTTAAGAAATACAAGTTAAAAAAAGAGGCTGATGAGATGACTTTTGAAAGATCAGTGAGGCATCATTAGGTGAAGGAGAAGGGAAAGGGCATTCTGAGCATGGGAAGAAACATGATCAGGGGGATGGGCACTTCAACTAGCCTGTCTTGTTTGGGAAACTGTAAGTAGTGCATCTGAAGTGCAGGGATGAGGGGTTGTGGAGTAGAAATCAGCTAGAGGGACAGATAATCATCTCAGAGTCCACACTGTGGGATTCTAAGTCAGAAAGCAATGTGGAGAACAGATTAAGGTAAGAGTCAATCAGCTAGTTAAGATATCATATTTGCCCATTCAGGATAGGCCAAGGAGAAAATATTTGCAAAAGACACATCTGATAAAGGACTATTATCCAAAATATAACAAAAAAAAAATCTTAAAATCCAACAATAGGACAACAAACAACCTAATTATAAATAGGCCAAAGAATTTGACACCTTGGCAGAGAAGACATATAGATGAGACATAATCATGTGAAAAGATGCTCCATATAAAATGTCATCAGGAAAAAGATTAAAAGAAGATACTACTTATATCTATTAGAATAACCAAAATCTAAAACACTGATAACACCAAATGCTGGCAAAAGTGTCAAGAAATAGGAACTCTCTTCCATTGCTGGTGGAAATGCAAAATGGTATAGCCACTTTGGAAGAGAGTTTGGTGATTTCTTAAAAAACTAGATACACTCTTACCATATGATCCAGCAATCACACTCTTTGGTATTTACCCAAAGAATTTGAAAACTTATACCTGTGTGCTCAGCCCACTGGTTCTGCCAGTGGAGGCAGGCATAGAAGCCGAGAAGCAGGAAACAGCTCTTTCCTCCCTGCCAGGCACCAATACCACTACCCTGCAAACCCCGACATTGCTTCTGGGGCTGAGCAGCTCCAGAGAGTAGAGTTTCTGGGCACTAGAGGGCACCATATACAAATATGAAATGCCAAAGAAACCTGGTTCAAAGTAAAATTATGAATACAACCCCTGAGAAAGATTCAAATGAAATCGACCTTATGAATCTTCCTGAAAGGGATTTCAAAATAAAAATCATTAACATGCTGATGGAGATACCAAAAAATATTCAAGAACTCAGGAATTAATTCTGGTCAGAGATCCAGTCATTGAAGAGCAGAATGGAGGGTATTAAAAGCAGATTAGATATGGTGGAGGAGACGATAAATGAAATAGAAATTAGAGAAGAGGAATACAAAGAAGTTGAGGCACAGAGAGAAAAAAGGATCTCTAAGAATGAAAGAATATTGAGAGAACTGTGTGAACAATCCAAACAGAACAATATTTGCATTATAGGGGTACCAGAAGAAGAGGAGAGAGAGAAAGGGATAGAAAGTACCTTTGAGGAGGTAATTGCTGGAAACTTCCCCAATCTGGGGAAGGACATAGTCTCTCAGGCCATGGAGGTGCACAGATCTCCTAACACAAGAGACCCAAGGAAGACACCACCAAGACACATAGTAATTAAAATGATAAAGATCAAGGATAAGGACAGAATATTAAAAGCAGCCAGAGAGAGAAATAAGATCACATACAAAGGAAAGCCAATCAGGCTATCATCAGACTTCTCAGCAGAAATCTTACAGGCCAGAAGGGAGTGGCATGATGTATTTAATGCAATGAAGCAGAAGGGCCTTGAACCAAGAATACTTTATCTGGCAAGGTTATCATTTTAATTTGAAGGAGGGATTAAACAATTTCCAGATAAGCAAAAGCTGAGAGAATTTACCTCCCACAACCATCTCTACAGTGTATTTTGGAGGGAATGCTATAGATGAAAGTGTTGCTAAGGCTTAACAGCTGTCACCAGAGGTAGTAAAACCATAGTAAAGAAAGTTGAACAGTTAATTACTAAGCAAATGTGAAATTAAATCAACTATCCCCAAAGTCAATCAAGGAATAGAAAAAGAGTACAGAATATGATACCTAATATATAAAGAATGGAGGAGGAAGAAAAAGGAAGAGAAAAAAAGAATTTTTAGATTGTGTTTGTAATAGCATATTAAGTGAGTTAAGTTAGACTCTTAGATAGTAAGGAAGTTAACCTTGAACCTTTGGTAACCACAAATCTAAAGCCTGCAATGGCAATTAAGTACATACCTATCAATAATCACCCTAAATGTAAATGGTCTGAATGCACCAATCAAAAGACAGAGAGTCACTGAATGGATAAAAAAACAAGACCCATCTACATGCTTCCTACAAGAGATTCACTTTAAAACCAAGACATAAACAGACTAAAAGTGAAGGAATAGAAAAAGATATTTCATGAAAATAATAGGGAGAAATAAGCAGGTGTTGCAGTTCTTGTATCAGACAAAATAGAAAAACAAAGAAAGTCACAAGAGACAAAGATGACATTACATAATGATTAAGGGGTCAATCCAACAAGAAGAAATAACCATTATAAATATCTATGTGCTCAAGGAGCAGCTACATATGTGAAACAAATATTAACAGAATTAAAAGGGGAAATAGAATGCAATGCATTCATTCTAGGAGACTTCAACACTCCACTCACTGCAAAAGACAGATCAACCAGACAGAAAATAAGTAAGGAGACAGAGGCACTGAACAACACACTAGAACAGATGGACCTAACAGACATCTACAGAACTCTACACCCAAAAGCAGCAGAATACACATTCTTTTCAAGTATACATGGAACATTTTCAAGAATAGATCATATGCTAGGCCACAAAAAGAGCCTCAGTAAATTAAAAAAGATTCAAATTGTACCAACCAGTTTCTCAGACCACAATGGTATGAACCTAGAAATAAATTACACAAAGAAAATGAAAAATCTCACAAACAAATGGAGGCTTCAAAACATGCTCCTAAATAACCAATGGATCAATGACAAAATAAAAAAAGAGATCAAGCAATATATGGAGACAAATGACAACAATAATTCAACACTGCAAAATCTATGGGCTGCAGCAAAGGCCATACTAAGAGGAAAGTATATTGCAATACAGGCCTAACTAAGGAAAGAAGAACAATCCCATATGAACACTCTAAACTCACAATTAATGAAATTAGAAAAAGAAGAACATATGAGGCCCAAAGTCAGTAGAAGGAGGGACATAATAAAGATTAGAGCAAAAATAAATAAAATTGAGAAGAATAAAAGAATAGAAAGAATCAATGAAAGCAAGAGCTGGTTCTTTGAGAAAATAAACAAAATAGATAAACCCCTAGCCAGACTTATGAAGAAAAAAAGAGTCTACACACATAAACAGAATAAGAAACAAGAAAGGAAAAATCACTATGGACACCACAGAAATACAAAGAATTATTAGAGAATACTATGAAAAATTTGTGCCAACAAACTGGATAACCTAGAAGAAATGGACAACTTTCTAGAAAAATACAACATTCCAAGGCTGACCCAGAAAGAAACAGAAAATCTCAACAGACCAATTACCAGCAATAAAATTGAATTGGTAATCAAAAAACTACCTAAGAACAAAATCCCTGGAACAGATGGTTTCACTGCTGAATTTTATCAAACATTTAGTGAAGACCTAATACCCATCCCCCTTAAAGTTTTCCAAAGAGTAGAAGAAGAGAGAGTACTTCCAAATTCATTCTATGAGGCCAGCATCACTTTAATACCAAAACCAGGCAAAGATACAATAAAAAAACTTACAGACCAATATCCTTGATGAACACAGATGCAAAAACACTCAACAAAATCTTAGCAAACTGAATTAAAAAATACATGAAAAAGATCATCCATCATGATCAAGTAGGATTTACTCTAGGGTTGCAAGGATGGTACAGCATTCGAAAATCCATCAACATCATCCACTACATCAACAAAAAGAAGGACAAAAACCACATGATCATCTCCATAGATGCTGAAAAAGCATTTGACAAAATTCAACACCCATTCATGATAAAAATTCTCAACAAAATGGGTATAGAGGGCAAGTACCTCAACATTATAAAGGCCATATATGACAAACCCACAGCCAACATTATATTTAACAGCTGGAAGCTGAAAGCTTTTCCTTTAAGATCGGGAACAAGACAAGGATGCCCACTCTCCCACTCCTATTCAACATAGTACTGGAGGTCCTAGCCACAGCAATCACACAGCACAAAGAAATAAAAGGCATCCAGATTGACAAGGAAGAAGTCAAACTGTCCCTGTTTGCAGATGACATGATATTGTACATAAAAAACCCTAAAGAATCTACTCCAAAACTATTAGACATAATATCTGAATTCAGCAAAGTTGTGGGATACAAAATTAATACACAGATATCTGTTGCATTTCTATACACTAACGATGCACTAGAGAAAGAGAAATCAGGAAATCAATTCCATTCACAGCTGCATCAAAAAGAATAAATACCTAGGAATAAACCTAACCAAGGAAGTAAAAGACCTATACTCTGAAAACTACAAGACACTCATGAGAGAAATTAAAGAAGATACCAATAAATGGAAACACATCCCATGCTCATGGATAGGAAGAATTAATATTGTCAAAATGGCCATCCTGCCTAAAGCAGTCTACTGATTCAATGAAATTTCTGTCAAAATACCAAAAGCATTCTTCAGTGAACTATAGCAAATCATTCTAAAATTCATATGGAACCACAATAGACCCCAAATAGCCAAAGCAATCCTGAGAAGAAGAATAAAGCTGAGGGAATTATGCTCCCCAACTTCCAGCGCTACTACAAAGCCATAGTAATCAAGACAATTTGGTACTGGCACAAGAACAGAACCATAGACCAATGGAACAGACTAGAGAGCCCTAATATAAACCCAACCATATATGGTCAATTAATATACGATAAAGGAGCCATGGGCATAAAATGGGGAAATGGCATCCTCTTCAACAAATGGTGTTGGCAAAACTGGACAGCTACATGCAAGAGAATGAAACTGGATTATTGTTTAACCCCATACAAAAAAGTAAACTTTAAATGGATCTCAAAGACCTGAATATAAGTCATGAAACCATAAACCTCTTAGAAGACAACATAGGCAAAAATCTCCTGAATATAAGCATGAGCAACTTCTTCCTGAACGCAGCTCCTTGATCAAGGGAAACAAAAGCAAAAATGAACACATGGGACTACATCAAACTGAAAAGTTTCTGTACAGCAAAGGACACCATCAACAGAACAAAAAGGCATCCTACAGTATGGAAGAATATATTTGTAAATGACATATCCACAAGGGGTTAACATCCTAAATATATAAAGAACTCACATGCCTCAACACCCAAAAAGGAAATAACCCAATTAAAAAATGGGCAGAGGATATGAACAGACAATTCTCCAAGGAAGAAATCTGGATGACCAACAGACACATGAAAAGATGCTCCATGTCACTAATCGTCAGGGAAATGCAAATTAAAACCACAGTGAGTTATCATCTCACACCAGTAAGGATGGCCAACATCGAAAAGACTAAGAACAACAAATGCTGGCGAGGATGCGGAGAAAGGGGAACCCTCCTACACTGCTGGTGGGAATGTAAGCTAATTCAACCATTGTGGAAAGCAATATGGAGGTTCCTCAAAAAACTAAAAATAGAAATACCATTTGACCCAGAATTCCCACTCCTTGGAATTTACCCAAAGAGTACAACTTCTCAGATTGAAAAAGATATGTACACCCCTGTGTTTATTGCAGCACTTTTTACAATAGCCAAGATATGGAAGCAACCTAAGTGTCCATCAGTAAATGAATGGATAAAGAAGACATGGTACATATACACAATGGAATACTATTCAGCCATAAGAAAGAAACAAATCCTACCAATTACGACAACATGGATGGAACTGGAAGATATTATGCTCAGTGAAATAAGCCAGGCAGAGAAAGACAAGTGCCAAGTGATTTCCCTCATTTGTTGAGTATTACAACGAAGCAAAACTGAAGGAACAAAATAGCAGCAGACTCACAGACTCCAAGAAGGGACTAGTGGTTACCAAAGGGGAGTGAGGGAGATGAGGATTGAGGGGTAGTATGTTTAGTACACATGGTATGGGGATGTCATGGGGAAAACAGTGTAGCACAGAGAAGGCAAACAGTGAATCTGTGGCATCCTACTACCCTGAGGGACAGTGACTACATTGGGGTATGGGTGGGGGACTTGATAATATGGGTAAATGTAGTAACCACATTGTTTTTTCATGTGAAACCTTCATAAGAGTGTATATCAATAATGCCTTAATAAAAAAAATAAAATAAAAGCTCATAGCAAGTTACAGTTTAACTACAGTTATGCAGGTGTTATTTAGTCTACTCAATAAACTGTAAAACTAAGTAGAATTATTAGAGTTTCTTAGATGAGGGAAAATGCTATTCCACAACACCATAGTGCAACTTGGGGCTGAAGGACCACCTGGCAGGCTCACACCAGAGTGGGGAGCCTAACACAGGACCCCTAACACAGCACTGTATACCAGGGAGCACCTTCTTGTCTTTCAAGTGATTGGCAGTCTAGTTCTTTAGTGAGTATATTCACATTATCAGATTGTGGTCCACAGAGAATGGTGAAAGAACTTTAGAATTTAGTGGGTCTTATCCTTCAGGAATTAGTCTTAGGATGCATCAGCAAAGCGCAGGTACTCACCCTTTAATTCAGAGACATGTTCTGGAATTGAGTACATCTTTCTTTCTCTCTGTCATAACTACTGGAAACTTCTTTTATAAGGTAGAAATAGGTTACAAGCTTAACCTATTTCAGAATGAGAAATCAATTTCAAGACTCAGAATCTTCCTGAGCAGGGTCAAAGCCCTTATGGCAGTAGCAGAGAATTCCCTCAGGAAGATCCAAATCCTATAAGATACATCCCACATAATGAGCCTTCTCAGTTCCACTGATCATAGCAATTTATTTCCTGAAGAACTTGAAGCTACCTTGCTCTATGCCCCCCCTATCAAGTATATTTGACATATGTAGGCACATCTGCTCCACTGCTCCAGCTCTCAAGTGTGTCATAGAGAGGTAAGTGTAACTATCAGGATTTTCTTCCTCTGGCAGGGGAAGTTTTTTTCTGTAGTAGCCATGTACCTTTCCATCTGACAGCTGGACTTCATTCTGCTTCACTGGCTTTGAGAACCCCAACACACAAAACCAAATCATTATTTCCCTTGTCCTGCTGACATAGCCAGGAGTAAAGAAAAAAATTTTTACACCTTTTCTCATTTTCTATCTATCTATATTCATTGTGCTTATCCATGTTGCTGTGCTAAAGGTTGAACTTAAAATATTGTATAATACAATGTTTTCTGCCCATCGAGAATGTGTCAAGAATGATACGTTTGGAAAATGTATGTTTCCTCTGAAAAAAAACCTTAAATATAGAACTTATGAAATGCAGTTAAGTTAAAAGGGATGGCTCAATGTAAAGCAGAGCTCAACGGTGTGCTTTAAAAAAGAAATGTTTTATTCTGAATTTCATCTTTATGATTGTATCGATTTTATTTTTGCAGTGTGTAAGGAGAAAAAAGACTCAGAAAAGGCAGAGGAAGAGGAAAGGAGAAAACAAAAGAATGAATATCTGAGACTTCAAGAGCTTCATTACTTTAATCATGTCTCACTCTGGTACTGCAGATAACCTTTTACTATCAGTCCTGTCCGTGTTACATAATCCTTCATAACATAAAAGTGGACTTCTGCCCCTCTTAGAAGGACTTCACCCTAAACTGACTTTCCCTGTCTCAGGCTGTATACCATACCTCTCTTCAAACACTCATTTTTTGGATCTGATGCTTAGCACAATATTTATAGCTTCAACCCAAGGTTCACTTTGGGATTTTGATTAAAATAGTCTTCTGGCTATAATGCCTCAGCTTCTCTTCATATATTGCCCCTTCATTTTATAGCTTTGGACCTGCTCATCCCCGAAGCCTGCTCAGTGCAGTCTGTACTGGGAGAGGCTCAGGCAATACCATATCTGTGTCCCCAAATAAAGAAGATATAGAACACTGAGTTCTTGATATTTCCAGTGCTTGATGAACACGGGAAAGCTGGTTGGATAGATGGATGGGTGAGTGGATCCATAGATGGATGGATGCATCAGTAATAAGATATGTAGAACACAAGGAAGGATGAAGCTAGACAAGGTGACTATAAATGCAAGAAGTTCTCTGTTACCCGAAATTCTCTGAACTGACACTTCACTGGTTCTGCAGAACAGTGATAACTACTGATGCAGCTAACAATGACCCTGAAGTTCTGACAAACTAACATGACTTCTGAATTCTCAAAAGAAAGTGCATGCAAGGCAATTCAATACTCAGGATATTGGGTGGAATTCAAATGTTCTGAATTGGGAACTGAGTCAATACTGAGGTATATACCATGGATATAATTTTTTTAAATCACAGAAATTAGAGATGAAAGATAATTCAAAATTTACTTAGTCCAACAGTCTTATTTTATGAATTGCTTATATTCTCTGAGTCTACTTTTTCTTGATTCACTCAAGAACCCAGCTCTATCAAGTTTGTTCCCACCACTCCCACAAAGTACATTTGTCAGGGTTATCAATAACCTGCAGATTACTAGATTCCAGGGTAAAGTCACAGTCTTATTGCATTCGAAGTATTAGGAGCTTTTGAAACAATTGTTCACTGTTTCCTTGAAACTACTTTTCATGTGGTTTCAAGGACAACATTTTTTTCTTGGTTTTATGCTTATCCATGGATCCTCCCTTCTCTCCTCTGATGGTTTTACCCTGGCCTCTAAACTGCACTCTTGCCCTTATCTTCTCTGTCCCCGTTTACTCCCTTAGTAGCAACTTCCAAGCCTATGGCTGTAAATCTATCCATATTTAGGTGATTCCCAGGTTTTAATCTTCAGCTCTGAGCTCACCTGCGCTCCACACTCATTTATTTTACAGTTAACTCAGTATTTCCATTCGTATGTAACTACATCTACATTTTTATCTCTATACCTACATCTACCTATTTCCACATCCCACTCTGATCTTTTGATTCTTCTCTACTCAACCCAAATCTGTTTTTCTCACAGTCTTCTTCATCTCAGGAAATAGCCTGAAATTATAAGAGTTATCGTGTTTTCTCACATATCTGATATTTAATTCAATGGCAAAAATTTCATGTAATGAAATCTACCATCAAGACAGATGTAGAGCCTAATTATTTCTCACTGCTTTCCCTGCCACCACACTTACCCCAGTCATTAGTGGTGGTTTCTAACTGATCTTGCTTCTATACCTGCTCCACTAATAATATCTACTCCATAGAAGATACAGAGTGATATTTTTAAAAAGCAGATAATGCCTTAAATCTGCTGAAAGTCCTCCAATGGACTGCCCTCAAACTCAGAGTAAAAAGGACCCACCTCACCATGAACTACAGACCGTACACGACTGGGTCATTCTAACACTGACCTGGTCTTTTACCACTTGCCCCTCCTTCACTGTGCTGCAACCAAATGGCAACCGTGCTGTTTCGGGAACATGCTAAGCATGATCCAGCTTGCCCCAGGCTCCTTAACCTTGCTGTTCCCTCTGCCTGGAATTCATCTTCTGCAAAAATGCACATGGCCACTCCTTTATTTTCTTTAGGTCTCTATTCAATATCACCTTAACAGAAGTGGCTTCCTCTGACCCTTCTATTTAAAATGGTACCCTCTTACTTCTTCAACCTCTTTATCTTGTTTCTTTTTATATAACTCTTACAATAACTTGATACACACTATATGTCTACCATTCATTTTTGCCTCCTCAAATATAACGTGAATTCCTTGAGAATGGGACGGTGCCTGTTTTGTACACCAAATTCTCAGCACCTAGAACGACATCAGCCCCTAGTAGAGATTTAATGGCTATATATTTTTAAATACGTGAATGCAATAGAAGCTCAGAGAGTAGTTTGGAGAGTCAGTAAGGGAGAAATCCCCTGATGCCTGCTGTGGTGCTGTCCTGCCTGAACACTAGTAGATGGAAACCCAGTCAGACCAGACCAGGTGAGATTGTAGAGAAGGGTGCACGGTCACATACTATAGAATAAGTGTAGAATATCAACAGTTCATTCAATAATCACTGCTGAGTACCCACTTTGTGCCACTGAGGTACAGACATAAATCATGGAGAGTCCTTCCCTCAAACTGCAAAGAAATTCTCAGGTAGTTGTGGGTTGTTGGAGCCCAGGAAGGAATTCTCCCAGACCCTTGGTGTTCATGAGGCCGAGGATGATGATGCCAGTAAGTCCTGAAGAGTAAACAGTGGCCAGGCAGAAAAAAAGGGCATTCTAAACAGTAAGACACGTGAAAACCCCTAAGGTCAAGAGATAACCCAGCGTGTTTAGGAAATTACAAGAAGTATGGATGAAAGGAAGAGCGCACAGATGAGTGAGACTGAAGAGAGGCATAGGGACGACCTGGTGAAGGCTTGCGAGATGATTCTATGGCATGTGAGCTCTAATCCTTAAAGGCTGTTGGGAAACTCTGAAAGGTTTTAAATAGGAGAACAGCATGAGAAGACTTGAATTTCAGAAAGATAGCTCTATTTGCCAATACTGAAAAATTCTCTTTGAAAAGAGGTAGAAGGGCCACTTAGGAGACAATTGTCATAGTACAGGCTCAAGGTAGTGGGGGTCTGGTCTAACGTGCTGACAGTGAAATTCATTATATTACACAAATCCTACTGGGATTACAGCATTTGTAGTAAATATCAACATGCTGCCTTTGTGTTCCTGAAAGGAAGCAAGGATAGAAAATAAAAATCATAGCAAAACATCCTTCAATGCCAGTATGCCAAGTTTCTTTCATTCAGAGAGCAGAGAGTGCATATATATATATAAAAGATTACAAACTCGATAATCAATCCTGAAAGCAGGGATTGATATCAGTGACAAAAGCAGAAAAGATGAGAAGCTGGTAACGGTATGTCTGAGATAAGTACTCAGGTTTTTTGAAAAGGCAGAGACGAGCAGAGGCAATGCAGACACAAACTTGCACGATTAGGGAGGGCTGGGATCTGGGGAAAGAGGTGAGATCTTTCCAGGGAAATTGGAAGCATGACACTGAAAATGATATCCTTCTCAGGGCTGGAACCAGGCCAAGACCCAGTGGGGATATTCTCACCCTTTACACAGGGAGGCTTCTGAAACCTTGTATCTTTTTATAAAGAAGGACTATGGCAATTGTGAACAAAAACTTCCAAGGGAGAAGCAAAGAGAGGATTAGCAAAATAATCTTCTGATTAAGAGACTGATTTTCCACAATATAAGACCCACTGGCCAGTGGCTTATTGTTTACTAATAAAGATCAGATTTTTAAGGCTCAAGTTCTGATGTCTAATGATACATGGGAAGGCACAGATAGAGATTTAGAGAATGTCAGAGAAATTAGAAGATGAAGTTTTAAAAGTTCAATGTTCTCAGTCGCTCAACCTCCCTGTCCATTATTTCTCTCACTTGTAAATTAACAGTTGTAATCCCTGCCCTGCCAGTCACCAGGTGGGGGGAATTAAAAGAACAGTAAAAGCACTTGGAAATTGCAGAACAATTGTATATTATTAAATATCCCTCTTCAGGAGTTTTTCTAGATGAGAAATAAATCATTCAGCATGATAAATTTTGAAAGCTCACATTGAAAGATACTTCTACATTTTGCATTTGTCATCCGTTTCCCCCCATGAAATGCTAAAGCCATTACTGATTGTAAATGTTCAGACTCACATTAAACAATGAGGATCTGACTTCCCGGATAAGCTACTGCTTTATCTTCTGTTGTCCTCTTCCTAGCTACTTTTAGACTGTTTGTTCAAAGCAATCATTGGTCAGCAAGTGCCAACTAAATAGAACTTTGTAGCTTCTGGGATGACAAACACACAAGATGAAAAATGAATAGTTGTAAAGAAAATGTGAATAAGCCTCAAATGTTATCATTCCCCACAGTCTCTGGCTATGGTATCTTCAATACTGACCTTGACAGTTGTATGCCAATGATTATATAGTCAGAACTCAGATGTTAGAAAGCACACTGGGGCTACATCCCATGGTCTATGGAAGTAGCCTCTTAGTTTAGTGCTTTAAATTCAGGAATTCTTAGAGGTTTGCATGTACCAACCACTTTCCACTCCTACTTACTTTACAAATGTGCTATTTCAAAATGATACAAAATCTTGGGAAATATAATTGAGGGGAAGTTCATCCCTAATGTCAGGGGCAAACATCAGGGCTTGATTATCAGAGCAAATCACTGGTCCTATAGTCAGGCCACTAGTATACGGGCACAGGCACAGTGGGTTGCTGGTGAGAAAGAAAGAGTGGAGAACATCCTCTGGCCTCTGGGAAGGACTGTTCAGAGTTCCCATCAAGAGCAAAAGAAGGCTCACTTTGGGAAATGAAAGCAATTTAGCATGACTGGAGCTTAGACTGGGAGAAAAAGTATGAGGGGCTAGTGGAATGAGACGGGGACAGAAAGTAAAAGGGAGTAAGACTGAAAAGGGCATTCTATCAATTTTACAGGTGGTGGAGGATTGTCTTAGTTATTTTTGACTAGGGCAATGCCTAGACCATAACATGTAGAGTGGTTTTGACATTATACATATTTGCTCAGGGCTTGAGTAGCAGCTGTTGGCAGGATTTGATGGTGGTTGTGGCATATCACTTAATGATTAGGAAGACTTGTGAAAAAGAGGTGCTATAGCTTGGAGGCTAAAAATCTACTTTCTGGAGTTAGACAGACTAAATAAAAATCTCAGTGAGCTGTGTGGCTTTGAACAATTACTTACCTTCTTAAGTCTCAGTGTCTTCATCTGTAAAAATGAGGGAAATAACAGTATCCATTTCTTACGGTAATTACAGAGATTATTAAGAGTGTTTAGCCCAGTGACTGGAAATATATCAATGAAAAGCAAACACATGTTTGCTTTTATCATCATAGTTGTTATTTTTCTAAGTATCTGCCATAGTTTCTCCATCATGGAACATATACCTACTGAATACCTATAATGTGCAAGGGCTGCAAAAGGTGAAAAGTTCCCAGGTCCAGGGACTGTAGAGCATCCAGACAGCACCGACCTTTGGTTTGGCTGAAGCTCAGGGCCTCACTGACCCTGCATTCCATCCACAGGGTTTCAGCAGGCCCCACATTCTCATTAGCTTTCACAGTTGACAGGACCAGCCTAAGAAGAGATGTGAATCTCTGTGCTCATGGTGACATGAGAAGGTTGATAGTGTATTTAAGCAGGGTCAGGTGGTCTTTAGCTCAGTCCCATTGGGAGCATCTTTAGACCATGGCCTTGGCCTCTCCTGCCCAGTGATCTAAGGTTAACTGCAAGCCTTCTTCATTGAGCCTAATGAAAGTAGGTGTCCACCTTCAAACATTTTCCTGAACAAAATATTCAGAAATATTTTAATGGAACCAAATATGCCTTGTAGCATAATTTTTAAAAATATGTATCAGTGGAACATCTGAGAGATTTCCTGTTTTTCTCCTTGGCTATCAAATGGATATAAATAACATTTACTGTGTGCCAGGTACTATGATACATACTTCCTATACATTACCTCACTTGAACCTCACAACTCTTTCATTCTTCTTCCCATTTTATTGACATTACAACTGAGGTTTCATTGCTGAAGAGGTAGAGCCAGGATTACAACCCAGATTTGTTATACAAAGCTTAAAGCTCTTACCCACTATACTAGAATGTCTATTACAAAAATGATGAATTGTTTCCTTTTAGGATTGTAATCCAGATTCCTACTGAGACACTCACTGGCATTCCTCTCTTTGAGGTCAGCACACTTGTAAAACATAAAATACTGTATGTGCCTATAAATCTGCATTTGTTACTGTTCATGAATGATATAACACTACTTAAGACAATCACAGCATACAGGTATGAAGACCAATAGATGATTATCAATCTGTGCACATAGAAGCTTTAATTTATACTATATAATTACAAGTAGAGTCTGCTGTCTATGGAGAACTAATTGGTATAGCAATTCCTTCCATGTGTTCCTTAATGGTCTTTTTCATTTTATGGGTTTCAATGACTTCTTACTATCTCATGTCTAGTCTATAGGATAAACAATAATATCAACACAACAATAATAAAAACCATTAATAATAATGCTACTAATGTCATTTGTTGAGTTGGATATGCCAGGCATATAATCATTTATATGTGTTATAATATTTAATAAGTACAAAGTATCCCCATTTTACAGATGAGGATTCAACAGGTTAAACAATATGCTCACGGTCATACAGGTAGTATGAGATAAAATTTCAAATACAAAGAGAACTGAGTATAAAGCCTTTATATGTTCTTTCTACTATAACCTGCCAGGAAGTTTTTTTTTTTCATTTAGACCATTTCCTCTTGCCTACACTAATCACACATACTTCATTATCTTTCATTCTGGAATTAATTATAATTAGAACTGTTATTCTTTTTAACCTCACTTCCTCAGAGGACTGAGAGCTGACATTGCCTGCAGGGTTGTATGTGGCTAGAGATAGAGAAAGCTTTGGGGAAGGCCAAAGGATAGGGGTATGGATGTGAAATCGCATTGCATAATATAACAGGTCCCAAATAGAACGCTCAAAGTCAATAACCAAAACAAGTAGGTTCAAAACTTAGTGAAGACTGAAAAAGCTGAGAGAGCCAGAGGAAGGTTTTGACAACTGTCAACTATCTGCAGTTTACTTTGTAAACTGGTGAACAATATGGCATAAGCATGTGTGTGTGTGTGTTTGAATTATAGGAATTCTGGATCAGAAAAGCCCTGGTCCAGAGGTGGTTGCTCTATTTATCAGCTATGTTTATCTTCAATCTGTATCACAGGCTGTGTTTATTAACTTAATAAATATTAAGAATGTGTTTCCAATAGTGAAAAATTAGTACTATTAGTTAGTATCTATGCCTTATCTATGATATTTGGGAGACAATCCTCACCTTATCATGAGTAGGAAGTCCAGGGAGACCTGCTTCACCCTTCACTCTTCAGGAAAGTGCTGCGGGCTAGGTTCTGAAGTGGTACTAAGATATATCTAACTATGACATTAGGGGATTCTGTCTGCCTGATGATGATGGTAAGGTTAACCGAATCCTGCTTCTATATTTTCAGCACCTCTAGGGAATCCTGAGATGGCATGGTATGCTCAGAGCACCTAAACAACAGAGAACTGGCACATTTTTGAATGTATAGAACAGGCTGATGAGCTGTTATTGTTACAGCTTTTTAAATAAAACTCTTTTCTAAGAAATATCTCCAAGTGTGGCTGAATTTTCCATGGCACTTGCTTTTATTATGACCTGATGTCTGGGTACAGATGTTGTCAGGGAGTAACTAACACTGATTCCTATCTAATTGTAGCAGCTACCAAAATCTACCACAAACAATCAAATGATTGGACATGAACAATTTGGTAAAGGCTGATTCTGAACAACGGCAAAATTCCGAGCCTGGAATGTAAAATCTGTGGGAATGAGAGCAGGGATGGAGGACTGAATATAAATGGAGAATAGTCTTGGGTAATTTGTCAAAAAATGTATCAATGTCTGCTTCTTGAATTTACAAATGAGTCCATTTTGGCATCAGCTACCAACAGATAATTGAAATCTAAGAGCTTGGGTGGAAGTTGACACCTTTCTTATAACTAAGCTCTCCTTATTGATGATTTTATCTTGCCAAAATAATCACAAGAAAAAATGAACTATCAGCAGCTTTTCCATCTATTATATGCCAAATACCTAGATACTTCCAAGAACCAACTGTTTATCTCCACGTTGTCCTATCATGTCAAGGGACCCATTCTTTTACCTTAGTATCTTCCTAGGCCAGCTTCACTTCATTTCTACAAGTAATTATTGAGTACCTAGTTATGTTAAATATGTATCACAGACTTCCATCATGAAAATCCTTAATAGACTTAATGTGATTCTACAAATTTTTCAGACCATATGATCATCTAAAACAGAGTTTAGCTCAATGTGGAAGTTGACGCTATGCTCAATCTTCACATTGCTTTTACATTTCCCTAGGTACAAGCAACATTTCGGATTCACTATTCTATGTCCTTTTTTGTCATTGCCACCAGTGGTTATAAACTTTCTTGAGAAAACCAAAGTCTGTGTGAAGACTTTCACTGATGTGAGTGAAGCATGATCTCAAGTCTTTTAAGGATGTTATAAGTGCATCAACACATAACAATGCCATTTATCTTTTCCAGGTTTTTTTCTTTCTCTTTCCCTCACCAATCAAAAATAAAGCAAACGAACAGAGAAAAAAAGTAAACAAACAAATATAACACACATATGACACCCAAATAAAAAACAAACAACCTCCTCCTTAATGACTTCTGAGAATGCTAGAGATCTTTTGCCAGTGATGTTGATAGAGCCAAAAACTTATAGGCTTCCTGGTTCTTTAACACGCTGTTCAGCAGATAAAAGCCACACGGAATAAACTTGTCCCTCTTTCTCAAGTATGTCTAAAAATGATACAGTGAAACCTATCAAAGCATGTTCTACAAGGAGAAGAGATTCTTTGACATGATTCTACCTGTTTATGCCTGTTTGTGCCTGTGCTTACCTTTGCATTCAGCACAGAAAGGTCAATATTTGGAAAAGAACAAGAAGGATATTTATGAAACTGTAGGAACACACATTTCGTACGGAAGTGCTAGCTGTGCCTTCCACACTTTTTCTGAGCCATCTCCATAGGAAGCCAGGATGCTACCTATTATTTTTGTGAATTGAGCTCTTAATTTGCATCTGTTTTCTATTGGATAACTCTGAGAAATTGAGATCACAAAGTTTAAAAAGGAGAATACCTGTTTAATGTTCCATGGCAGTCAGATTTTGTGCTTGGCGCTTACTCACAACAAAAGCCTTGCAGGCAAGAAGCAGAATGAGCAATTTAACCAATCATTGACTGCTTGAGTCCATTATGTAAATAGAAAATATGGCCATTGTATTAATGGGTGGAAAATGGAAAAATAAAGTCTTATCTTGAGCAGTTCATTGTTTAAAAAGAGACTTATTTTAATGTCTGTCAATAAAAACAATACATAAAAATCCAGGGAGCAAATCTATTTTGAAATTATCACCATATGGAAACCTAACATTAAAGGTGCTAATATAGCATTTCTATTTTCTTTCTTTGTTGGGTCTAATAAACAGTAATCACAAACTTTAAAATATTTTGTATTGTCAACAGTTTATAGATATTTTTAGAAAGGTGACTTTTTCAGTCTCAGAAACCAGCCCTTACTAAATGCCTTTTTAATGCCAAGCACTGCATACACCTTATCTGTTTTAACTCTAGAGGTGGCCCTTCCTTTTTTTTTTTTTTGTGATGAAGGCTTGATATTTCTGTCTGATGATGTATCAGTTAGCTACTGTTGAGTAAGAAACAACCACAAATCTCTGTGATACATAAAGGAAAGCTGATAGCTTATGCATCAGCAATCAACTCTTCTCACCTTGGCTGGGACTTCACACACGTCCAGAGGTTGCCTGGCTATTGGCTGAGGCGACTGGAGCAGTCTGGCTGTTTCATATGTCTCAAACTGCCGTAGGCTGTGCCCAACACGTCTTTCTCATGACCACAGCAAAGGTATTACAAAAGGCCTTGTGGAAACATGCAATTGCTTTTGTAAATCTCTTAGCTCATTTCTACTAATACCTCATTGGCCACAGCAATTTATATAGAAAATATAATCTTCCCCTTGATAGGAAGAGCAAACTGTCCCATGACAAAGGATGAAGATTTGGGCCCATTAAAGCAATTAATCTCCCAAGGATGACAAAGGCTTAATGTTGTCTACTGATTTCACCAAATTGCTGTTCACATTCTTTTAACTTTCAACATACCTGCAAACTTACTGCTGTCTACACAAACTAAAAAACAAGAAACCAAACTAGATTCTCAACAGCCCTTCATAGATCATTTAACTATTCAAAATCCTTCTCAACTCATTTAGCTGTTGCATAAGAGTTCAGGTTCGAGAGTCAGAGGACCTTGATATCTGACTGATCTGTGATTTGATATCCCTCATATGCTGCGTAAGTACACCTGACTTCTTTCTGTGCCAGTGCAGCTCTTCATCCTGGTGGGAACTCTTCCCTGAGATCTTCTGCCTGGTTTGTCTCACTAATGAACTTCAGCCTGATTCTCACTTTTTCAAAACTTCTTTCATTCTCCTATCTAAAGTGTCACTCTATCACATATCCACTGTATTTAGCACTACATTGAATTCTTTTTCACAGCATATATCAGTATTGCAAATTATCTTATTTGGTATTTGTTCTTATTGCCTATATTTCTTAAATGCATCTAAGCATTCCATGAGCAGAAAACTTGTCTAATTGCTCACAGCTTTATTTCTAATTTCCAGAAAAATACCTATCATAAAAGGGCATTTCATAACATTTGTTAAATAAGTGAATAAATGATGAAGTGTACAAACCATTTGCAACTTAATTAACTCCCTTCCTCAGTTTCTGTATCAATTAAAAGAGGGAAATTTGGCATTTTTCATATCACAAAGATTTACAAAATATATAAAAAATGCTTATAAGCGTGCCCAACATATATCAGACAACACACACACACAAAAAAATGAAAGGCAGCCAGATTGGTAAGGAAGAAGTTAAATTGTCACTATTTGTGGATGACATATTGTACGTAAAAAACCCCAAAACTATTAGAACTAATAACTGAATTCAGCAAAGTCACAGGATACAAAATTAATACACAGAAATATGTTACATTCTTATATACTAATGATGAACTAGCAGAAAGACAAATCAGGAAAACAATTCCATTTACAATTGCATCAAAATGAATAAAATACCTGGGAATAAACCTAACCAAGGAATTGAAAGACCTGTAAACTGAAAACTATAAGACACTCATGAGAGAAATAAAGAAGACACCAATAAATGGAAATACATCCCATGCTCAGATAGGATAGGAAGAATTAATATTGTCAAAATGGCCATCCTGCCTAAAGCAATCTACAGATTCAATGCAATCCCTATTAAAATACCAACAGCATTCTCCAATGAACTAGAAGAAATAGTTCTAAAATTCATATAGAACCATGAAAGACCCCAAATAGCCAAGGCAATCCTGAGAAGGAAGAATAAGTTGGGGGGGTGGATTATACTCCCTGACTTCAAGCTCTACAGCGAAGCCACAGTAATCAAGACAAGTTGGTACTGGCACAAGAACAGACCCATAGATCAATGGAACAGAATAGAGATCCCTGATATAAACTGAAGCATATATGGTCAATTAATATACAATATAGGAACCATGGATATACAATATGGAAACAACAGCCTCTTCAACAACTAGTGTTGGCAAAACTGGACAACTACATGTAAAATAATGAAACTAGATTATTGTCTAACTTCATACACAAAAGTAAACTTGAAATGGATCAAAGACCTGAATGTAAGTCATAAAACCATAAAACTCTTAGGAAAAAACAGGCAAAAATCTCTTGAATATAAACATGAGCAAAGTTTTTCTGAGCACATCTCACTGGGGAGGGAAACAAAAGCAAAAATGAGCAAATGGGACTATATCACACTAAAAAGCTTCTGCACAGCAAAGGATACCATCAGTAGAAAAAAAAGGCATCCTATAGTATGGGAGAATATATTCGTAAACAACATATCTAACACGGGGTTAACATCCAAAATATATAAAAAACTCACATGACTCAACACCCAAAAAGCAAATAACCTGATTAAAAAATGGGTGGAGGATCTGAACAGATGCTTCTCCAAAGAAGAAATTCAGATGGCCAACAGGCACATGAAAATTTGCTCATCGCTAATCATCAGGGAAATGCAAATTAAAACCACAATGAGCTATCACCTCACACCAGTTAGGATCGCCAACATCCAAAAGACAAGGGAAAACAAATTCTGGCAAGGATACAGAGAAAGGCAAACCCTCCTACACTGTTGGTGGGAATGTAAATTAGTTCCACCATTGTGGAAAGCAATATGGGCGTTACTAAAAAACTGAAAATAGAAATACCATTTGACCCAGTAATTCCACTCCTAGGAATTTACCTGAAGAAAATAGGATCCCTGATTCAAAAAGACATATGTACCCCTCTGTTTATTGCAGCACTATTTACAATAGCCACGATATGGAAGCAATCTAAGTGTCATCAGTAGATGAATGGATAAAGAAGATGTGGTACATATACACAATGGAATATTATTCAGCCATTAGAGGAAAACAAATCCTACCACTTGCAATAACATGGATGGAGCTAGAGGATAATATGCTGTGTAAAATAAGCCAGGTGGAGAAAGACAAGTACCAAATGATTTCCCTCATTTGTGGAGTCTAACAACAAAGCAAAACTGAAGGAACAAAACATCAGCAGACTCACAAACTCCTAGAAGGGACTAGGGGTTACCAAAGGGCGGGGAGCTGAGGCGTGTGGTTCAGGAGGGGGGAAGAAGGAAAGAAAGCGGCATTAGAATTAGCTCTCACAATATAGGTAAGTCACAGGGAAGGCAGTACAGCATGGAGAAGATAAGTAATGACTCTATAGCATCTTACTGCTCTGATGGACAGTGACTGAAATGGGGTGAGAGGCGGACTTGATAATATGAGTGAATGTTGAAACCACAATGTTGCTCCTGTGAAACATGCATAAGATTGTGTATCAATGATACCTTAATTAAAACAGAGTGCCCAACATACAGGAAGCACTTAGTCAATGTGAGTTATTATTATAACAGAAAGACATATAAGAATCCATGTGTGTAACAACAAAAAAAATGCATTTATTTCCTATATTTCACAAAGACTGTATTGAAGAGGCAAGCTAAATTAAAAATATTCAGATACTTTAAACCTACTTCTTCAAAAGGCAACTAGCCATCAGGTAGGCTTACACTGGTCTTGCAACTGCACATAACCAACATTATTCCCAAAGAGTAGTACAAATCATAAGATTTTTCCCTCATAAGGAGGCTATAAAATGTAAGCAATAAAGTAAAAGACAAGGGCCATAATGACTAATAGCAAAGGCATGGGCATAAAGTTACTTCATCTGGTTAAAAGAAATGCTCATGAGTTATGGGCGTATTTGTTTCTGCATTTATCTATTGTGTTGCCCACTCATCTAGAAGAAAGGACAATTTCTTGCTTGCCCTTTTTCTATTTGAAATCATAAAACCTTTAATTGAGGCTGCTTTGTTGCTAGAGAAACTAGCCTATGTATTCATTCTCAAAAACTTCCATGTTTAGACTGTCTTCCCTGTTAATAAAAACGTTTTGGTGTAAAGTAGGCCTTTTACCCTAAAATCCTACTTTACAAAGTTGACTTAAGACCTGGACTTTATTCAATAATTTAAAAATTACAGAATCACAGATTAAGTTTGGATTTTTATTTACACGTTGACAGTCACACCTACCTCATTTCCAAGCATTTAAAAAATGTTGTTTGGTGGCCTATTATGAACTTTGTTATAGGTGTTGGGGAAAGAGCAGTGTATACAGCAAACCAAGTCCTGTCAATTGTATTTACATTCTAGGACTGGGGAGAGAGATTAAAAATAAAGCAGGTGTCTAGAGCATTCTGAATCTCAGCTTTGACTCAAATCTATCTGATGAGTCCAAGGGCCATTTGTGAGGCTTTGGCATCTGAATTGGGGTGCAGCCTGAGTAACTGCCTATCAAGCATTGGGCTTTCTAAGGGTAAGTTAAAGAAGCCTGTCTCCTAACATAGCCCACTAGTCCCCATGACTGATTAGCTCTCTGCACTTCTCTCTCCTTCGGTAGGAGTGAGTGTCCTGCCCACCATCTTTTCGGCTCGTCTCCCAACCAGCTGCACCTGCTGTTCTTGGTATTTCTTTGCCCTATTATTTCTTCACTTCTCTATTCGTTCTATCTTCCCTTACTTCACTACTCCTGCATTCTGTATACTACCTATTTTATTGTGAACTGGCTTGAGTTTTTTACAGGAATGTTTTTTTTCGAGATCATGAAAGCAATACAAATTCACTATAAGACATTTGTAGAAATTCTAAAGATATAGTAAGAAGATCATTAGTATCATCTCAATAGCACAACCCAGATATAACATTTTTGGCATATTGTGTTTGCCTATGAACTTTTCCCCACATATATATCATTACCAGGTAAATGCTTTTTCTGAATTGCTGATATTTTCTTCATTGTGGAGGAAACCAAGTATCACTTTGGTCCTTTGTTTCCCATACATCGGTTCTCACTCATTTTCAAAGGAGGAAAAATTAGATTGGTGAGTTTGGAAATGGAAACTGGTGCATGAGCTGTCTAGCCTCTCCCTCTTTGCATTCTCTTGGGACCCAGCTGACTGCAGAGGACTGTGCTTTCTGTTCCGCTCCTCCCTATGATGAACCTCACTGAAGTGGGTACCCAGTGGGAAGCCTGCTGCAGCAGCCCAACTCTGCTGAAGACTGAATGGGAAACTGTCTAATTCTGGAGTATTAGAAAGCTCACTTGTCATTTTCCTCAAAAGCAGCTTTTATGGTAATAAAAGTGGTATTTTTCGCCTTCATTTTGAGGACGTTTCTATCTTATTTTTCAATTTGCTTGGAAACTGGACAGGAAAGAAGGATGTTGCTGTATTCTTCCCAGAGAGATAAAACAGCCACCTTATGTGATGGGCAATGCAGTGTGTTACCCCTAGATGGCCCTTCCCTAAAGGATTTTTGTCCCAACTGCTGGGACTGGCACCAGAACAAGGCTTCCAACCCCTTCAGCTTTCACCTCAGGTTCAAACAGCAACATCATCCAAGGTCATGTCTCTTCCTGTGGAAGCCCACATCCAATAAGCAATAACTGATTGACACAATGTATAAAGTCCTGGCCAATCTTCTGGGACATTCAATGGCTAATTTAGCTCCAGAGTTCCCTGAGGCCAAAAAGGTCATCACTGGGCATAAGTCACAGATCGACTTCTTCTTTTGCTTACAATTGCTTCCTTTTTCTTTGTTCCAAGTGTTATGCCCAAGGGCTCTCCTTGAGAAATACCAAGCATACCAAATTCCATCTCTGAGTCTGCTGAGTCTTCTCCTGAGAAACATAAACCCTCACATTCATACATACAAACACACACACGTTATTATTATTATTATAATCAAGGATATCTGTTATAATAGCCATATATTATTAAAGAGACAGTATAATAATAGAGGAATAATATTGTATTCAATGGTGATTCCATAATTATTCTATCTAGCTCCTGTTCTTGGACATTCATGATATTCCTTATTCTAGCTATTTTAAATACCATATCAAACACATCCCTGCTTACAAATGTTTTTGCACATGTCGGATTATTTGTTTAGGATAAATTTCAAGGAGTGAAATTACTGGGTAAGCAGAGATGCTTATTTTTAAAACTTTTTGATATTACTATCAAATTGCCCCCTGAAAAAAGCTTACACCAATATACACTCCCACCAGCAGAGAAAGTGAAAATCTATTTTGAAGCCCTCTCACTAACACTGATATTTAAAATGTTTTCTTGTTCAATTATATTTTTTTCTTCCTTATTATGAGTGAGCTAGAAAATTTGTTTATACATTTATTAGGTAATATTATTTATTTTCTTGTGAATTACATGGCCACATTCTTTATTCTTCTAGGTTGTTACCTTCCTTAATATTGTTTGTTAAATCTTTTCAAAACTGAAGATAATTGACATTTTTATTGTACTGACATTGAAGTGAAAGAAATCAATCATTTTCTACATTTAAGACAGAGTTCTTTTATGATGTAGTCTATGCCAGGGTTCTTAACTGGGGGCAATTTTGCTTCCCAGGGAATTTGGCAATGTTTGGAGATAATTTTGATTGTCGTGATTTGGGTGTTGGAGGTTAGGTAGGACAGGTTACTGGAATCTAGCGAGTAAAGACTAAGGATGCTGCTAAAGACCCTACAACAGGAAAATGCCCAACAACAAAGAATTATCCAGTCCAAAATGTCAACTGTATCCAGAGAGAGAAACTCTGGTCTATATAGAATTCTGAAAACTTCTTGACTGAACTTACTCATAGATGAATAAGTGTGTGTAAAACTTTTCAATTATTATGTTTTCTGACTCATTAATGTGGGATGAAATGAATTACTTTGTATATGTATTTTGTAACTATCTTATATTTTAAGTATTTGTATGTTTGATTTTTATTCTGAGTTTTCTATTTAATAATTTTGTTCTTGATAATAATACAAGTTTTATAATTTGAAATTGTTTTATGTATAATGTATGAAAAAAATAAGTGTATTGGTATTATTGGAAATCAGAGCTTTCCATTGCTCCAGGACCCCATTTGTGGTAGATCTCAACTTTTACTTTATTTGCAGTTAAGAGCTATTAAATGTTACATTGTTTCCTAATATAATAGTATCACTAAAAGTAGCTACTATTTATTGAATCTAGTATGTGTCACTCTACTCACTGATAAACACAGTATTCCATATGTTCCTCATAATAATTCTATGAGGTAGATATTACTTCCCCCACTTTACAAATGAAGTTCAGATATATCAAAAAAAATGTCAAATGCCACACAAATAATATATGTAAGATTCAAACTTTGCATGACCAATTTCAAACCCTATGCTACTTCTATCTAAAATATCAAAAATGGGGCTAAAATAGCAAATATTTAGCTGATAACTGATACCATTTATTCTTACAGATTAAATTTGGGGATCATTTTCAGTTGCCACCACCTTTGCGATTTAATTGGAATTAGATGCGTAAGAGTATTTATTTTCAATTAGCCACTGACTTTAGCAATAACTGTTCCTAGCCAGGTCAGCATTAGGAAGAGGCGCTGGTATTCATTTTTTAACAGTTTCACATTGAAGGGTCAATAACTGGTATTGATAGTGTGCATATTACTTCAATGTCACAAAATTTTCAATAACTTTTTAGGTTTTATAGGCATTAATGGTTATGTATATCATTCTTTCACAAAATGAGAATTCCTGTCATATTCATTTTTTTCTTAATTTTTTCTCAGCATACATAAAATGTCAGTCTGGAATAATTACAGGTACAGCAAATAAGTCACTCTAAGTGACAGGCAACTAATGGCTTCTGGGAGTGGGTCAAGTCATAAACTTCTTTTGCTGAAGAAAGCCTTCCAGGGAACCTTCTTCCAGGCTAAAGTTGCTCTCCCCTCCTACTCTGAGACACAGTAATGAGAGGGTTAACTATTTATTATCCAATTACTTGCAAGTGTAATTGTCCGTAATTTGAAGAAAGTGAATTCCATGCTTTCTGGAGCTTATAGGAAAGAAAGGAAAGATTCTTATTAACTATTGGGCTGAAGGAAGGTGAGTTTCTTTTGACACTTCTCTTTCAAGGAAGCTTCAAACACTGAACTGAGGAAAACAAAGGTGTTAGATTGCTAGAAAAATAATTGCAGCATGAAGCTAGGAAGTACTGTGGGTGGTGGCCAGCTGAGAGAATTCAGAGCTCAGGAAGGTCAGCAATGCACTCTTGTCTTGACCAGTTTATAACAATAGCTACATTCCAACCTAAGTAACTTTGAAGGTCTGCTGTACTGCATACTGTGAACTGTCTGTCTGGACTACCCTCAGAATCACATCATAAATTCTCTGGCTTTGTTTAAGCTATTTCAAATGGGTTTATTTCACTTGAAACCAGCAAACTCTAACTAATAAAAAACTAGAGTAAAGAATTTAGATACTGAATCCTTTGGGGAAAGGTATACTCCCTCCATCTCCGGGAGAGAGGTGAAATGTACACTTGCCCTAAATAATAGGAAGTTTGGCTTCTCTGGGAAATCTATTTGATTACCTCTCTGGCTACTTTGCCAGAAGTAAACTACTTTACAAGCCCTTTTTGTGGTGCAGGTTGCATTTCCACAACAGTTCAATTAGACAATGAAAAATCACTTCTCAAAATTAATTCAACACATTCCACTAGCCTTATGTGGTTCCAGCAAAATCTCTAAGATATATAATCATAGCCTTGAACAGAGTTCAATAATTTGTCATCACCTGCTAGTTGCTATAAATTCTTTCATTTCAATTCATTTTAAGTGTGATTGTATATGGGCTACTGTGTGATCTGGTTAGGAACCAAAAAAGACAAGTCACTTCCCTTGGGAAATTTGTATTTTTTTTCAAGTTTACATTTCTGCCCTGAAATAAATCATTGCATACTTTGTTACTTCCCTTCTTCACTTTTGTTGAATAATCATATTTTTGAGTCATGGCCCTTGAATTTCAGGTAATGCTGCCTGGGCAAGTGAAAGCTATGTGGCTGGTTCAGTGAGTCAGGAAAAAACAATTTACCTTCCAAAACAGAAAGCTCTCAAAAGAAAAGAAACAAACAACAACAAAAAAAAATACGCGATGTTTTCATCTGCAACAGCTATGAGTCTATGACCCCAAAAGATAAATGTATGAGACCAAGAAAAAAACTTTCACCTGCATGAAGAAGAAAGCCATCCACTGACGATGAGTGATTCATGAAATATTTTTCCTATTGCTGCCTTTAAAATCTCATCTGCAGTAAAAATCTTTTTTGAATGAAAAATTAGAATTGGGAGATTTTCTCCATATATGTTAATGTCTTTATTATTTTCTATGTTGGTTCTCTGTAAACCAGTCTAAACCATGTGACTTTTCTGAGTGGTAGGTTAAATAACAAAAATGATATGTGTTATTGGCTCTGCAACTAGTGGGTAGTCCCTAAGAGTCAGGCTTTGGAGTTGGTTTCATTGCTAAAGGCTGTATAATAGTACACAATTAACTGAAAATTCAGGCTTATATTGTACAAGGGGGATGACAGTATTTATCTCTTAGGTCTGCTATGAGAATTAAAGGTAATAATTCATGTAAAAATGCTTGAAGTTCTAACCATTTTTTACTAATAAAATTCATTCATTCACTCCTCAAGTTTTTTTGAGGGAGCCCTGTGAGCCAGGCATTGTTCTAGGCTTTAAACATGTAGACAAGTTCCATTTCTTCAGAAAGCTTACTAGTGAGAGAACCCAATATTAAAAATGAATAAATAAATATATTTTATAATACAGACTTACAATTTTTTTACTTCATGATGATGAAAAGTGATATGCATTCTGTAGTACTTTAAATTTTGAATTTTTATCTTTCTCTGGCTAGTGATGGGTGGTACAATACTTTCTTCCTTTTTTCTTTTCCTCACTGTCCCCTCTTTTTTCTTTTCTTCTCCTTTCCGAGAGGGAGTGGACAGTGGGAAGAGGACACTAGCTTTCTTTTTCTGTAGTGTTTTCATAACCACTGTTCTTGGCTCTTGTTTAGGATCCTGGGACCAATTTCTAATTCAGACATCCTCAACTATCTCTCATGTCAAGAGCCAATTGAGATGACATCCATCAATGGCCAGCATTAACAATGTCATCCCAGTGAGCTTCAGCGTGTCTGAACAGATGGGGCTTGAATCTCTGGACTCATTATTTACCTTCCAAGCCCATCCTCTCCTCTGGCAAAGCAGTTGGACAGAGTTACAGTTAAAGCCAAATGGCCTGCATTTTTGTTCACAGATTGTACATGGTCCTCTTCTTCCTTCTGGTACCACAGTTTAGCCATTTATCTTTACAGAACTGATTCAAGAAGATTTGTGCAACTAATCCACACTCCTAAATAATCTGCTTTGGTGTAATCCTTGGCAATTCTGAATTTTATCTGGAATTCACAAGGAAGATGAGTGTCGTTGGCTTGAAAGCCATGTGAAGTAAACCCTGACTCTATCCTACCTGGCTGAAATAAAGCAGAATACTAATTTCCGGATTTCTGTGACAACTTTTGGCTGAAGAGGGAAAAGATCACTGAATCAAATTATTCAACATCTCATGGCATGTATCGAGTAGACCATAGAATGCTAAGCACACAAAGTGGGTGAATAGTGTAACTAGGGCACATACAACAATCAACAAATTGCCCTCATTATCCTGCTCATCATTATGAAACTACCATCCTTTTAAAAAATTATTTCATTTCTCACTCTTGAAGTCAATGCAGTACTACTCTCTTTGAAATAAAAAAAAAAGGGCAGAACAATGGACTCCAAGTATTATTAACAGACGTATACTGAGAATAAAAATACAAAGTTCAAACAGAGGCTGATTATTTTTACATGACAATGTTGTGCATATTTTACATAACAGACTTGAAAGACAGCATGCTAAAATTTGGGACTGCCACACCAAGAAATGATATACTAGAAGTTTCAAATTGATAACATATAGGTAAAATTCAGCTTTTAGATGACTTTTGCTTATCACAAGTTTCAGTTGCATCATTAATTAAAAAAAAAAGTTACCACAATAAAAACTTGGGAAATTTCAAATAAGATTGAAAACATTCTGCCATAGAAACAATCACTTTTGACCCATGTGAATTTAGGATTTGTTCTACTATTAAGTTTCCAAGTTCATAAATCTATAAATTAATCAAAAGTTTATTTTTTCACAGTACCAGCTTTTAGATTTAAAAAATTATTTCCTCTATTTTTCCATTATATTGATATTAATTTTCTCCCTCTTAGCTTCATCCTCCCAACTTATTTTTGTTTACTGTGCATACTTAATTACTTCAGATAAATACAATGTTCCTTCATTTTTTTCCATTTCTTGAAAACCAAGGCAGTCAAGGATATTCATTTTTCCAGGTGTATTGATTTTTCTGTATCCAACATATATTTTGATATGAGATGTTCTCCTATTCTTACTTTATAAATAATTTTTAACTTTTGATTTTTCTTTTTAATCAAGTCATCTGTTAATGTCCTTCAAATTGCTAAGATTTTTTAACTCAAATATTTCTAATTTGATCTGATCATAATCAGAAACATGCCCTGAAAATCTCTTGAATTTTAAAAAGTCTTATGACTTTTTAATGCAGACATACACAAAACAAAATTCTAGATATTTTATATAACAGTTGTTATATTTTATATGTTTTAAATCAAGCTTATTGTTTGAATCATTAAAGTATAGTCTTTTTTTTAAATTGTATCTACTAAATCTTTTCAATTCTGGAGAGGTGTTTTGAAGTTGTCTGCTATAAATTCACAATTCTCTCATTTTTTTTTCATTTTCTTCTTATTTTTTTTAACAGTTATGCCTATGTAGTTAGGTGCTGTATTGTTTGTAACATATATGCTTATATCATTATATCATCATATTGAATTCTGCCTCATTATCACACAATGACCTATTTTAGCCACTTTCATGCTTTTAACATTAAATGACATCTTGTTTGATATTATTATTTACTGAACAGTTATCTACTACAACAATTTCTTAATATCTCTTCAGCAAGCTATACTAGTTGGAATATGAGTTAGGCTCTTCCAGAAGTACAGTCATTCCCACCCCACGGACCCCAAGGTAGGCGAACCACATTTGAATAGTGTGGCTCCATAGTGTTAAATCTAGGGCTTTTCTCTTCTCAATTTACATATCCCATCTTGTGTTCTAAAATAGCTCTCTATCTTCTTCTATCACATCCACATGCCATCTAACTGGAACAAAATGAGTGGGCAGAACCTCCCTTACAAGGGAATTACATGAAAGTTATAAATGTTGCTTCCATTTTTATTCATAGCCCATATTTCAAGTTTTAACTTTTCCTTATTTTTGCTGATTTAGTCCAGCAATTCATTTATTTTCCCCTTTGGATAATTTGTAAGTTCTCCTACATATTTCCATTCCTTTTTCAGATACAGAACTTCTAAATATAAATATAAATTGAAAAAGGTGCTAAATTCCTCCACAAAGACAATCTTGTGTAATAGAGAATTTGGCCTTAGCCCAAAGACAGGTGTATTATTTGTCTTCAGTTACTTTGGGATAACCTCTGAATCCTGGGAATTTCTCAATTAATAGGAGTAATTTTGTTATATATGGTCAGACCCTCTGATAATACTTGCTCATGTATGCAAATGAGATGACTCATGGCAGAACCCTAGATAATTTATGCTAACAAGAAGACTCAGGATAGGGACTGGCCACATCAGAAAGACTAACCAGGTAATTAGAGTTGGGACTCAGAAGACCACCAGGGAAGGTTGGACAGTACTGGAGACTGAATTCGATTATGTGGGCAATAACTCAATCGATTACACCTGCATGATGAAGCCTCAGTAAAATGTCTGGATACCAAGCTTGGATGAAGTTCCGGGTTTGCCAGTACTCTTTGCATGCATTGCTACACATCAGTGCTAGAAGGCTAATACGTCCCTGAGGATAGGGAATATTTGTGTTTGAGATCCTCCCAGTCCCCAATTCTGCCCTAAGTATCTCTTCTGGCTAGTTCTGGTTTGTGTACTTTTGCTATAATCAAACCACAGTCATAAGTATAGTGTTTTCCTGAATTCTGTGAGTTATTCTAGCAAGTTATTGAATTGAAGGAAGTCTGTAGAGACCTGCAAATTTGTAGCAAGCTGGTCTGAAGTGCAGATGGCCTTTGTGCCCCCTGAACTTGTGGCTGATGTCAGAAGTCTTAGGCAGACTTGGCGGTCTTGTGACTTAAGGATTGTGGCCTTAACCTCAAGTTTGGCTAATTCTGGGTACTCTATTGCACTACTACCCTACCTACCTAAAAAATGTAAAAGCATAAGAGTACTTCTCCTGTACTCTCTGTTATACTCTCTCTGCCTTCAGATAAAGTGACAAATGTTTTACATCTCCTCTTTTTCTTATTCTCACCCCAATATTTGTTGATACAGTTTACTACCTTTATTTCTGAACTATTAGTAGAATTTATCTTGAATATACTTTCTGTATTTCAGGAAACGTTATTTAACATTGCATTACTAATCCCAAATGATCTGTCACTATTCATTTAACTGTTTTATTGCTCATCACTTATTTACTCCTAATTCATTATTTTTTCCATCCTGAGTTCTTAGCTATTTCTCCTGATTCTTTCTTTTTTTTTTAAATAGTTCAAGTTCTTCAGAGTTTTCCTCAAATGTGATATATAGGCAGTGACCATTCATCTGGATGTTCTGGAATAAGTACTGATAGTGCCATCTTTCACTTCCAGTTAGGATGATAAATTATATGCCAGTCTAATTTTCTTAGTAAGTCCTGTTTTTGTGGAACAATTGTTAATATTAGCATCTGTCACTTTCAATTGGAATGATATATTATGTATTTCCCTATGTAAGGAACACACATTCTGAATTCTTGAATCTGTCTTCCAATATCTATCTATTCATGTATCTATTTTTTTATGTACCTACCAATTATCTATCTGTTTATTTATTTACCTATCTGTCTTGAACTTACATGTTGATATCTTGACCAGATATAGGTTTCTGGGGTTTTGATTCTTATATTTTACTCATTTAAATGTATTATCCCACTGTCTTCTAGCTTATTTTCCTTTTGTAGGCACTCATCTTTCTGTCTGAAACTTTAAGAGGTTTTCCTCTTTATGTTTAAATTTAGAAACTTTTTTGCCTAGGTACATATCCTTTTTTATCACTCATACCAGGAACTCAGTTCATCTTTTTTTTTTTTTAAATACAATTTATTTTATTATCATTAATTTACAATTACATGTGCAATATTACGATTATTAAACTACCCGTTCATCAGGTCCCCCCCACCAACCCCATTACAGTCACTGTCCATCAGCGTAGTGAGATGCTGTAGAATCACTACTTGTCTTCTCTGAGTTGTACTGCCCTCCCAGTGCCCCCCCAACATTACATCTGCTAATCGTAATGCCCCTTTTTCCCTCTGTAACCCTCCCTTCCCGCCCATTTTCCCCAGTCCCTTTCCCTTTGGGAACTATTAGTCCGTTCTTGAGTTCTGTGAGTCTGCTGCTGTTTTGTTCCTTCAGTTTTTTTCTTTGTTCTTATACTCCACATATGAGTGAAATCATTTGATACTTGTCTTTTTCGGCTTGGCTTATTTCACTGAGCATAATACCCTCTAGCTCCATCCATGTTGTTGCCAATGGTAGGATTTGTTTTCTTCTTATGGCTGAATAATATTCCATTGTGTATATACCACATCTTCTTTATCCATTCATCTACTGATGGACACTTAGGTTGCTTCCATTTCTTGGCTATTGTAAA